>JAAMPC010001033.1:0-11000 GCA_016771965.1 Brassica carinata
CACAGAGATTGGTGAAGTGCTTGGCCTTGAGGATCAGAAAAACTCTTCACTTCCAACACTCAAGACAGCCCCTAAGGAGAAGACCATTGCTGAATCAATGTGGACCTTGTTAACATGACAAGGGAGAGGACGCCCAAGAAAGAGAAGAATGGCGCTATTAGGCATCCCACTATGCGCCATCTCCACAAGCTGCTTAACCACACCTCTTCCGTAAGAAAGAGATAGGGAATGTTGCTGGAGAAGAGTTGAGATTCCTTCACCAAACCCCGACACTTTGTTTCCTTTCCTCAGCTCCCTCGTGTCCCGGATGACTTCTACTCAGATTTTGGTATGGTTGGCTTCCTTGTTCAGCAATTCATGCACTACAAGAGTTGGGCTTGGACAAACCGTGACTCGTGACCTCGATTGGTATTGGTTGCTGGATAACTCCATTATTGGCTTACCAAGGGATTGATTTGGGTGATGATGGAGTAGGTCCTACTTTCTTGGATGGAGCTTACCTGAAGAAGACTCAATTTCTAAGTGAAAGGTTTGATGGGAAATGCATCTATTCCTATTCGAGAGGTGGCAAAGGGCTGAGCTGTTGCTTCCTAGCCCGAACTCACTTCATTGAGCACTTCAGTAGACATCAGCTTTGACATCAGTGAGGAGCACCTCCTTAGGAGTCATGGAACCCTTTGCCCTGTGACCCTTCCCAAAGGTGACAAGGCTGCAAGCAAGAAGAATGCTTATGAAGAAGAGTACACCGTAAGCACCACGCCATCTTTGGCTCCTCGCTATAAGCTCGAAAGCAATGCACCAGTGTCCTGCCTCTTCACCCTTCGCTAGGCTCATGACCAGATTAGAATTCTCCAGAGGTGGAACAGGGCTCAAGATAGGACCATTTTCAAGCTCACCAACAAGTGCAAAGAGCTGAAAAGGATGTGAAGAGGCAAGCTGAAGTTTCAGCCGGTTATGAAGAAAGTGGCTGATGTTCTAGCTAGAGAGCTGTAGCTGGCTGCAAGGCTGAGGACTTTGATCTTGATGCTTTCAATGCACCCTCCTCAGCCACTTTATGACCCTCTCTGACTACAAACCAGGAAGCAAGCTCTCCTCAGCCTGAGGAACCCCTACATCGCCTCCCATCCGAAGTCCGAAACAAGTCACCTTCCCTAGACACCACAGCTGATGAAGATGACTCTGAGGGTGAGGCATCAGCCTCATCCCACACTCCATAGAGGTACTCCAACACCCTATCATTGTATATACCATTCATCATTTCATTTAGGTTTTATTTATCTATTGGGCCTTTCTTCACATTTAACAACACGAGACTGTGAATTAAGTGGGGGAGGTGTCAAGTTGTTGATAGTCTTGTGTTTTATGTCATATGCATGCATTTGTAGATAGTTATTGCACAGAAAAACCCAAAAATTTTGAAAAATTTGAAAAGCACAAAAAGAATCATGTAGTTGCATTAGGATTGAGTCTAGATCATTCACTTGCATAAAAAAAGATGAAAAAGAAATCATCATATAGGTTATGATGCAAAGGGGACAAGGATGATAGTTGCCTTGAAAAGATGCTCATGCTAAGTTCTTAAAGTGATAACCTTTATAATCATAGTAAGTAGCTTGAGCAATCTTAGGATAACTTGTAAACTTTGATCCTTGAAAACTCTTCGAAAGCTTATTTGATTGATTGATGCTCTCTTTGAAGTTTTCTCCTGTCATATTTAAACTCTAAGTCTCTTGCTCATGGTCCCTTGTGTACTAAGTCATGGATAGAACACTTGAGTTGTCCCTCCCATTCTTTGCCTATCTTTTGGACAAACTCAAGTGGTACTCCACACCTTAAACCCTTACCTCCTTTCAAGCCTTCATTGTTTGTTGAGTGAGGCCCTCTTTGGAAAGCTTTACATGTGCATAATGTTGAGAGTATTGGGAACCACAATGCTTGATCTCCATTTTAGCTAGATTAGACACTCATATTGTCTAGCTTCTAGGATGGGGGTGAGTGTTGTAAGGTGTGATCTTGGGAATGTGAAAGGTTTTGAAAGAAAAAATTAACTCAAGGAACTCCAAGTTAATAAGTGATTTAGTCTAGAAGGGATAAGAGAAATAATAGTTCTAAGCTCTAGTTTATAAAAAAAAAGAGAAGTCTTGGCCCCTATAAAAAAAAAGAATAATGAAAAGGGGCTAGCAATGTTTAAGAAAGAGCTGATAAGAGTTTAAAGAGTGAAAATCCCTTGTAGACTTTAATAAGAAAGAGTTCTTAATGAGAAAATATCTTGAGTGTTTTGGGGATCTTTGGGTGAGAGATGTGAGTGGTTTTGACATTGGGAATGGGGATATAACTTATGTATTTGGGAAAAGGGTAGAACAATGGAGATTGAGCATTGTATGCATGAGTTGATCCCTTTCTTAGATATATTATGTGCAATGTCAAGGCTACTTTATTTTGAGAATAAACCACCTTCAAAGATCCTTCTTGAACTACTTGATTTGTTTTGCATCAAAGCCTTTCTCACCAAACCAAATGACTTGGACCATTTGACCATTTGCAAGAGATCTTTTGAGTTTGCTTAATGATTGTTAGAGAGCAAGTGGATTTGTGGATTGTGGATTCATGATGAGTAAGTGTAGGGATCAAAAGAGTTAAGATAGCCGTGAGAAGTTAGAGTTGGATTGAGTGTTTGCTCTAGCTAGTTGGTATGATTATACAAGGTTATCAAGTTGAGAACTAAGAAGAGCATTCTTTTGGCTATGAGTCCCCTCCTTCAAACCTCTCCTCCTTAGTCCTTACTAGTTTTTGTGGACAAGTAAAGGACTAGTGTGGGGAGTTGATGTCTTGCATATTTTCATATATTTAGCCATCTTTTATTGCATTCTTTGAGTTGTAGGCTAAGGTTTAGGCATCTCTAGGATCACTTTGCATTCATTTGTCCTTATCAGGTGTCAGAGTGCTTTGGTGAGATTTGAGGTGTTTGGGAACCTTATGACCCAAAAAGAAGTGAAGAATCAAGATTGGCCATAAGAAGAGAAGTGAAGTCAAGAGATGAGAGTTGGACCGGTAGCCTAGACCGCCACACATACCCGGTCGGATCAAATTGGATCAGCACGTCCGATGACCGGGTTGATGCGTCCGACTCGAAAGCAACCGACGGGAGAAGAGACGGACAGCCGGTATACACGTCCGGTAGGGACACCCGGTCAGGATGAACCCGAGCAGACCAGCCCGGGTGGCCAGTCCGGTAGGAGCACCCGACGATGAGAAGCCACGGACGGACTGGAGACGCGTCCGGGTAGGAGCACCCGGATGGGAGATCAAGACGCTGCCAAACCGAGGGACGACCGGGTGGCCTGCCGGCTAGGAGCACCCGGGTCGAAGAGGATGCTGAGGACCGGGGTGAGACGGCGGCTTGGTGAACCCCGGGACGGGACGCTGCCAGCTGGACGGCCGGGTAGGGTGGACCGGGTTGGATGGTGTTGGTTCACCCCTGACCTAATTTTATGCTCCATTCCCATTGGTTTAGACCCATTTGGCTAAAGGACTTTTAGTAATCTTGTTTTATGTTTCTAGGCTTTTAAGCCTAACTATAAGTACCCTTGTTATCCCTAACTGGGACTTATGTTAATTTCTATCTAAGAACACAAACCCTTTGAGTAAAGTTTCATCTTTGATTCATAATCTCATCTCATCTTTGTGTTCTTGATTGCTTGATTTCATCTCCTTTCTCTATATGTTTAAGCTTGAATCTCTCATGGGTTTAAGAGTAAGCATGTGGATTAGTGAGAGATCTATTTAATATCCATGGGTTAGGGTGATTGAGAGTGATTAAGTGTAGATCCAAGGTGCTTGTTAGATCTATCCTTTCCTTGCATTGATTTGGTGTTCTTAATGCTATATTTGGGTTGGCCTCTCAAACATAGAGCCATAGGCATTTCATGCCCAAGGTGTTCTATGAAATGCCTGAACCAACTCATCTATGCTTTTAGCTTGCTTTGCCTAAGAGATTAGTTGTCAAAGAAGCTAGGATTGCTATTAGATTCATTCTTTATGCTTGCTTTGATCATTACAGCCAAAGAGATTTGGTTTACTTGGGTGATCATTGCAAAAGAGCATCCATCTGAGATAGAACTTGCTTAGTTTTGTTGTTCAGGCATAAGAAATTAGATTGATTGAAAAGTTAGCATCTTGGACTGAATCTTAATAATTTGAAATCAAGTCCCTATACCCATGGGTCTCATTCTCCTCATAAGAAAGAAAATTTTACTTTTGTTGCATTTTACTTATTGTCTTACTTTAATAATCATTCTCTTTAATGATTGCATTTAGATTAAGCATAACTTGCATTCCCTTTGCTTTGTGGTCACTTAGAACTGGTTCGACAATCTTATATACTACATCGCTTGATTAGGACCTTAGAAAAGTCCTTTCATCACTTAACCGACTTTTGGTCAAATCGAACTACGATTGGCTTGATCCCCTTATCAAGGTATCGTAGGCAGCCTGCTACCAGGTCCAGCCATAACCCGTAAAAAAAATAAACCTACATCCCCATCATGTGAGATGGAATACTCACAAAGCGCCGCTAACGCTTATACGCCACTTTCGATCAGCTAAGAATGACTATATCGTCAGCGGTCCAGATCTGACCGATGGTCTCTACATTGAGGCTCAGTCAAATGACTAATCATGTCGCAAAAGAATCATGTGAACGATGTACATCACTTTCCTTCGACCCAATGGTTACACATCGCGATTCAAGCAGAGCGAAGTGCTTCATTCCGTTCTTCATGGGAAAAATCTTCTCAAGAGCAGACATTAAACGATCTATCGACCAACATCAGCCATCAAACAATCAGCTTATCGATCGATAGCATGGCTTCCGTCTATCAAGTGACCGATCGATCGACGGAGTTTTAAGTTAGCCACTCCACTTGTTCGACGCACCTAACTTGCATTCCACTCGAACGCTATGCTCCACACGCTCAATCGATCCACAACACGTTCTTCCATCGAAGAGCGAGGACCCGAAGTTCAACTTCAGCTCGAACAATCGACGCTTCGGTATCCTTGCTTCTGGTTCAGCAACCACGCCAAGACGAAAATCGATCAACGCGACATTGTCATTTTTGCATAATGGTGAACTCATCAGACCGGTCACGAACAGTCTATTAACTTTATCACAAAGAAGACATGTGAATGCTTGTACGCCACTTTCGCTGGCCCAATGACTACACATCACAACACCATCAATACCATCACTTGTACATCTTCGATTTTCACACGATCGCCGCTTTATGTTTGAAAGTGATGTACAAGGGTTATATGACCAGACAGACGGTCGATAGGTCGACGCTGTCTCTCCTCAGCAAACGATCAGATGTACCATTTGCGATTCAAATGTAACAAGAAAGTCTATCTCAAACAGTGGAAACAAACATAACACACCTAACAAAACATCTCAAGTTTAGTCGAACTCAACATCCAAAAGAGTAAAGAGCTAAGAGTACAACAACGGTTCGAAAGCAAAATATCGGAGAAATCAGAATACGCAGCTTGGAAGCCACAACAATAGATGAAACATAAATAATAGCACAACAACAGATAGCCCAGCCAGCTTAAGGAGATTGATCCTCGGCAACCAAGTCGAAACAGCACCCGTCCCCGCGGTTCCTATTCCTCCAAACCCACCGCCCGAAGTTACGCCGTAGAGTTCCCTGAATACGGGGAGAGAGGAGGCAGTGAGATTCTGCCCGTAATATCCTCAACAACAACTCCATTCACCTCTTCTTTATACTTTGCTTCTTTGGCAGTCAAGATATCCTTCAACTTCTTTGGAACATGCATCCCCACTCTTCCAACATATCCATCGCCTAAGGTCCCGAAGCCTGGATATGAAGAAGAAGTTTCTCCTCGCTCATCTCGGTCAGCCATGTACCCCTAGATTTATCGGTGATCAGTCGCCGCCAGGATGCAACTCTTCGGATGTAAGTTTGCGACGGTGTATCTGTCTCACACGATCTAGCGTCTTCTTTGATTTCTCAGCCTCTTCTACCCTCCCCGCCTAATCGAGCAATCTGCTGAGCAGTTCAGAACTCTTCCTTGAGACAAGCAGCCTTCGGTAGCTTTGCGACGCCGCGATAATAACAAGTCCGCTTCGGCGATCATCTCCTTTGAATTGTCCAGCATCTCTCTTGGACTTTCAATCTCTGCATCCTTGATTTCGAAGCCGCTTCAGCCTTAGAGGTCCGAGGCCATTCTCGCAATGCCTGCTCGTAGTCCAAGATGAGCTGGTTTTACTTAACAACAGCCTGTAAAACAAAAGACAACGGTCGGTCTTGTACATAACAACAAACTCACATTCACATCCGAAAGGAAAGAAACACACATATTAGTTGGAGACTTACCTCCATATCAGCTTCAGCCGATCTGTTAAACGCCCCGAAACACAAGCTCGGGGACTCCGCACCAAATGCGCACTGCCTCGGATCTGACGCACCAACTCAGCATACGCGCGGATCATTAATGATTGACGAAGTCTTTATCATGAAAAAGGTCCAACGCCAGATGTGGCTAACACAAATCTGTCGGATGGAGGATCGATCCTCCCCATGGCAGCAAACGAAAAGCCGGCAGAGCTATCTCCTTAAAAGAAAGGGGAGCGATCAAACAACCTCATGCTTCCTCCACCAGGACCAGGAGAGCCTCCACCAGTCGGCCCTTTCCTCTTCCCATCAAACGATCCAACGGATCCCCTTCGGTCGGGTTGTTGTGACCATTCTTCTTCGAGTCGAGCGATATCTCCTCGCTTGATCTTTTCAGCTAAATCTCTCATCGTCCGAGTCGACCATTGCCTTTCTAGAAGACTTGTTCTTCTTCTTCTTCGATGGACTGGCGCTGAAGCCGGTTCGCCGGCCCTTCGCCGAAGCATCGGTTATTGAAACGCCTCGTCTTTTGTCCAACAAACCACACCCCGATATCTTTCGCTGGCAGCTGCTTCCTCAGCAAGCTCGAGTCTTTTCCCTCAGACACAGACATGGAACTGAAGCTCCCGCCCAAGTTGAGCTCGTAGGATGTCGCTATATCTCAGATAATTCTTGAATGTTCCCCATGAGTGGAAGCTTCATCCTTCCCGCCGTTGTCACGCGACGGAACGCCCTGTGCCCAATCAACTAAAACAAAGAAGATAGCCGAGTTAGAAAAGCGACAGTCATCGATCGATCTACTAAAGCAACGAAGGTACCTTTCGCAATGCATGTCAGCTGGCGCTGATCCTCTTACGATCGAAGCTCCCACGCTTGTTGACTAAGTACTACAACCTTCTAAGGTCTTCCAAAATGTATCCTCAGCACCAATGGTGTTCGATGAGGAACTGCAAAAGTCGGAAAACACCAAGTTAAAAATCAGCATTGAGATATCGGGTCGTCGGCGCCGCTTAACTACCGATATCAGTGCTCCACGACACGGAAGCCTCCATCTGGCGGATCCTCAATGGCAGCATTATCGGCCATAACATGAAGTAAGAACGCTGCCAACACTTCATCCCCGACGGATGACCAGTCAAGATATGAAGCCCCACACGCGATCTGCACTAACAAACCGCTCGCTTTGGTTGAAGCCCGCATTCTTCAAAACCCAACAGACATCGATACGCCAATCTCCGCTTCCATCACCATTAACGGCAATTTCACAGCCCCGACATCAATCGGTCATGGCTATGTCCCGACGCGTAGTGAAGAAGTGATTAGACGAGGAATCAGAAACCACAGCCTGGAATGTTTCTGAAAGAAAGATTCATAGACGCATTGAAAACCGATCGGTGGAGTCCAAGGCTGTTGGTCGGGCCGCTGAGTGATAAACTCGACTCCACGCCCACACTCTTTCAGCAGCAAAGAAGCACTTTTGAAGGTCGACTAAGTTGGTAGAAAATCACTCCGACTCTCCATGCACCTCAAATGGCCGCAAGAACTTCGACGGAAGATCCAGAAGCGCACGATTGCCCCATCATGACGATAGCGAATGGAGTCAATCGGTGAATCTTCCGCATCGAGCCAACCGAACATCGACGGTGTTCGCAAGCGCTCTATCGCCGCGAATCGTTCGCTCGTCCGATCTCCCTGCGTAGATCATCCTCAACCTTTCTCACGAATCATCGCTTCGATCAGATCTTCTTTGTTGGATTCTGTTCAGAGTTCCGCAAGAGACGCCAGTCGAATCTAATAGCTTGAGACGAGAGGTCGCCCTCCGCGCATCGTAATGGCGTTCCTTCTCAAACGCTGAGCCGATTGATCGGATCCCATCGCCGCTTCCGTGCACGGTTATCGCAAAACAGAGAAGAAAAGAGGTGGTGAAAAGGTAAAGAGAGAGAAACACCTTTTGACACAAGAAGAGAAATAGAAAAACAAGAGAGGATCCTCCTATTTATAGCAAAGGAACATGTGCCCTCAAGATAAGACGATCGCTAGATCCGCCGCAAAAGAGGGCCGGTTTAATCTACTTTGCACAAATAATGTCTAATTCAGATTCGAACCAATACCGGTTCTATCTTTCGTAACATTAATGGTCGATTTAAGTCAACCAAGAAACGGATCGCTCAAAAGAAACCGAGGTAGGGTGACCGATCGATTAACAAGGTGTCGGCTCAGTCCCGCAAACGACCGACATCACGAACCGATCAGTTCGATCTCATGACTAATGATTGACCGAGACATACTGTTAATAGTCGTAGGGCGAGCCGCGACAACACAATGGCGCATCGATCAATCGACAGAAACAGGTCACAGAGCAATCGGTCATGGAAGGCCTTGCTCGAGATTTTCTCTCCAAAGATCATCGATCCACACATATAGGTCCTCATTCAAGCCTCGAAGTGACCAATTGATCAAAGTACATTGTCAACATCATGGGCAAGGATGCATCTTTTGACGACCGATCGATCGGCAAGATGGGTTACGGAGCGATCGATCGATCGATTGTTAGATGACCATTTGTAGCAAGCCCAATCCCATTGTTCTCGAACCGACTCTTGCAATCCCAATACGAAGAACCGCGAGCCTTCGTAAGTGGACTGGGGGGCTTAATGTTGGAGAGGAATTTGGCATTCCTCCACAAGGCCATCGAACAACGATATTAGGCCCGACAGCATCAACAATCGAGTCGTGAGCAATTTGGCTGACGGATCGATCGACTTACTCGCTCAGCACCGACCCAACAAACCTTCGTTCGGCTCGAAAGCCCATTTAGCATGGAATTGGCCCGAGTTTCTAGGGCGAACTAGTTTTAGGGCGAAGAGTGTAAGCGAGCCAATGTTATAAAAGGAGGACATAATGGAGCGAGGAAGGGATCGGCAAACGGACAACTAAGGCATTGGCGAAGATCTAGGGTTTTCACTCGACCCGCTTAGTGTTTCGTTGGAGTCTTTTCAGCAAAGCTCCACCTTTCTCTCTTTCGTTAATCTCTTTGTAAATTCACTGATCAATAAACGTCTTTGTAAGACCCACAAAACCAAGTTTATTTCACTATCATTTGATCGACCAAACTTGTATTCAACAGATAACCATTTAAAGCTACTCGAATTTATTAGATTTGGACCTTTGATATTCAATATATAAAAGAAACTTCAATAGTAACTGGTCAATAACAAAAGGAAATTCAAAATCGTCAAAAGCGGCAATAACGATCACCTATAATCTAAATTCTAGTTCTCAACATAATATATAACATTTTAAGAAAAATAAAACATAATATATAACACTACTGAACCTAGATTATAAGACCACCTCCATCAAGTGGTTCTTAGATGGGTTTAGGAACAAAAGTGAAAAACAAAAATGAAAAAGCCTAAAATAGAGAAGAACCGATGCTTACTTTGGGCTTGTTAGAGGTGGTAAGAAACCCTTACGTGTCATTTGAGTGTTGGTACTCATGTGTTGTCTCTCTCTCTCCTTCTCCTTTCTCCTTCGTGAAATAAAATTTTTTTCTTCCTCCAATTTCGATCTCCATCTTCTCTGTGATTTGATTAATGCTTCCTCCAATTTCGTTCACTGCAAATTATATTGGGAAATAAGATCAAATCACAGAAAATTGAGTAAATCCTAGAAGAAGTGAAATCAATTTTTTTCAAAAAAGCAAATAAAGAAACTATCTGAAGATGGCGAACAAGAAGTGTGAGCTATGTGACGGTCTAGCCGCTGCTTCTCCTCGCCGATCCATAGTCACCACCACCGCGAGACCCGTTGGCTTCCATCGCGCTGCCAATCCAGCTTCGTCTTCTTCCGTCATCCATCACTGTTTCAGCTCTGAATCAGGTGGTATATTGTTGTTCTCTTTACCATTGAATCTGTAAAAGAGCGTGGTGAATGATTGTTATTACCCTTTTACTTTGCAGTGGAGACAATAGTGAAAAGAAGGTGGAGGATGTTATGCCCTTGCAACTGGACACGAGAAGGAGGAGCTTAAAGCTGAACTTGAGGTGATTCCTTGTGTTTTTTCGATGACTCTGCAGCCAATTCTCGACTGCAACAACAGCTGCTGAAATCTGGAGCATCTTGAAAGCCACATATCGCGGCAGTCGCGGTCATGTTCAGCAGATCCGGCATCAGCTCCGTTCCTGGAAGAAAGACACCAAGACTATTGATGAATATTATCAAGGTCTCACAACCCGCTTTGATGAATTAGCTCTGCTTGGAAAAGCTCTTGACTCGGAAGATCAAATCGAGCACATCCTTGCTGGTCTCCCAGAAGATTACAAAACTGTTGCAGACCAGATAGAGGTCGTGATACTCCACCATCGCTGACTGAGATCCATGAGAAACTTCTTAACCAGGAAGCCAAACTTCAACTTGTCCCTGCTGCAGTCTCCACTATCCTGTTACAGCAAACTTCACGAACTACAAGAGTTCTCCGAGCAACAATCGTAACAACAACAATTACCGTCGCGGGCTATCGTGGTGGTCATTCTCATCAGCAACAGACATTCAACTCATCCTCTCAACAGTCTCAGACTCGTGGCT
>JAAMPC010001034.1:0-10998 GCA_016771965.1 Brassica carinata
CGCATCCGACGGGGCGTCGCCCGCCCCATCCGCCCTCCCGACAATTTCAAGCACTCTTTGACTCTCTTTTCAAAGTCCTTTTCATCTTTACCTCGCGGTACTTGTTAGCTATCGGTCTCTCGCCCATATTTAGCCTTGGGCCGGAATTTACCGCCCGATTGGGGCTGCATTCCCAAACAACCCGACTTCGTAGACAGCGCCTCGTGGTGCGACAGGGTCGAACGCGGCAATCTCACCCTCTCTGGCGCCCCTTTCCAGGAACTTGGGCCCGGTCCGTCGCTGAGGGCGCTTCTCGGACTACAATTGAGCGCCGAAGGCGTCCGATTTTCAAGCTGGGCTCTTCGGTTAAGCTCGCCGTTACTAAGGAATCCTTGTTAGTTTCTTTTCCTCCGCTTATTGATATGCTTAAACTCAGCGGGTGATCCGCCTGACCTGGGGTCGCGTTGAGGACTTTGGGTCATCAAGAGCTTCGGACGAAGCGGCTGGCGATTTGGCGAGATTGAATTCACCACGCATGTCAAGGCGCTCCTGGCATCCTTAGCTCGGATTTTGGCCAACCGCGTGCGGTAACACGGAGACCAGCTTCCGTCCGATATCCTCGAGAGGATTGGGGGCGGCGATTTGTGACACCCGGGCAGGCGTGCCCTCGGCCAGAAGGCTTGGGGCGCAACTTGCGTTCAAAGACTTCGATGGTTCCGCGAGTTCTGCAATTCACACCAAGTATCGCATTTATTTCACGTTCTTCATCGATCACGAGAGCGAGATATCCGTTGCCGAGTCGTTTTAGACTTTACATTGCAGCACTGCTTCGAACAAACACCGTCTCGGGTTGGCGAAAGCAGGCTGTTTAGTTGAATGTTCCTTGACACTTTTAGTGCGGGGTTTGGTGATATCCGGAAGCTATCGTACAATCCAACGAAACTGGGCGGTGGCGAACGCATAACCCGCGGAATCGGTAGGCGAAATCAGCTAAGATACCGGCCCACGAGTGATGTTTCAGCGTTCTCGGGTGGTTCGTTTCAGGTTACGACAATGATCCTTCCGCAGGTTCACCTACGGAAACCTTATTCACGACTTCTCCTTCCTCAAATGATAAGGTTTAGTGGACTTCGCGGCGTCGCAGGCGCGAACCCTGCGTCGCCGCGATCGAACACTTCACGGATCATTCAATGCGGTAGGAAGCGGCGGTGGTGTGTACAAAGAGGCAGGGGCGTAGTCAGCGAGCTGATGACTTCAGCTTACTAGGAATTCCTCGTTGAAGACCAACAATTGCAATGATCTATCCCCATCGATGAAATTTCAAAGATTACCGGGCCTGTCGGCCAAGGTGTGAACTTCGTTGAATACATCAGTGTAGCGTCGCGACCCAGAACATCTAAGGGCATCACAGACCTGTTATTGCCTCAAACTTCCTTGGCTGCTTGCCATAGTCCCTCTAAGAAGCCGGCCGTGAAGGGATGCCTCCGCGTAGCTAGTTAGCAGGCTGAGGTCTGGTTAGTTAGCGGAATTAACCAGACAAATCGCTCCACCAACTAAGAGCGGCCATGCACCACCACCCATAGAATCAAGAAAGAGCTCTCAGTCTGTCAATCCTTACTATGTCTGGACCTGGTAAGTTTCCCGTGTTGAGTCAAATTAAGCCCAGGCTCCACTCCTGGTGGTGCCCTTCCGTCAATTCCTTTAAGTTTCAGCCTTGCGACCATACTCCCCGGAACCCAAAACTTTGATTTCTCATAAGGTGCCAGCGAGTCCTAAAAGCAACATCCGCTGATCCTGGTGGCATCGTTTATGGTTGAGACTAGGGCGGTATCTGATCGTCTTGAGCCCCAACTTTAGTTCTTGATTAATGAAAACATCCTTGGCAAATGCTTCGCGGTTGTTAGTCTTTCATAAATCCAAGAATTTCACCTCTGACTATGAAATCTGAATGCCCCGACTGTCCTGTTAATCATTACTCCGATCGAAGGCCAACACAATAGGATCGAAATCCTATGATGTTATCCCATGCTAATGTATACAGGCGTAGGCTTGCTTTGAGCACTCTAATTTCTTCAAAGTAACAGCGCCGGAGGCTGACCCGGCCAGTTAAGGCCAGGTGCGTATCGCCGACAGAAGAGACAGGCCGACCGGTGCTCACGAGGCGGACGGGCGACCCATCCCAAGGTTCAACTTCTGAGCTTTTTAACTGCAACAACTTAAATATCGCTATTGGGCTGGAATTACAGCGGCTGCTGGCACCAGACTTGCCCTCAATGGATCCTCGTTAAAGGGATTTAGATTGTACTCATTCCAATTACCAGACTCGAAGAGCCGGTATTGTTATTTATTGTCACTACCTCCCGTGTCAGGATTGGGTAATTTGCGCCTGCTGCCTTCCTTGGATGTGGTAGCCGTTTCTCAGGCTCCCTCTCGGAATCGAACCTAATTCTCCGTCACCCGTTACCACCATGGTAGGCCACTATCCTACCATCGAAAGTTGATAGGGCAGAAATTTGAATGATCGTCGCCAGCACTAAGGCCATGCGATCCGTCGAGTTATCATGAATCATCAGAGCAACGGGCAGAGCCCGCGTCGACCTTTTATCTAATAAATGCATCCCTTCCAGAAGTCGGGGTTTGTTGCACGTATTAGCTCTAGAATTACTACGGTTATCCGAGTAGTAGTTACCATCAAACAAACTATAACTGATTTAATGAGCCATTCGCAGTTTCACAGTCTGAATTCGTTCATACTTACATGCATGGCTTAATCTTTGAACAAGCATATGACTACTGGCAGGATCAACCAGGTAGCATTCATAAATCACGGCAAGCCCTGGTCATGTTCCGCAAACACATGGAAAGAGGGAACAGACGAAGACTTGGCCGTCATCTTTTGTCCGGAGACAAACGTGCTTAGCAGGACAGAATTTCTTCGAGTCACCGCCATAATCTTTCCGCAACCGAGATCCCAGCAAACAGCTTGTTCACCTTGGCGAACAATGCATAAATTATGCAAAGACGTAAGGATCACAAGTGCCGGCTTATGTGTTCACGACTTCCCCAATGAAGGAGATGCCGCAAACAACATTTTAAGCAAAGCTTAACAATTCCTTCTAGATAGGTATGCAACACAGGCCCCAGATCAGTTCAACAAGCATAACTATGCTAGTGAAAGAAACTGAGAAGGATAGTTGGTCACAGTTGGGTGCACCGAAACCACAAAGCTAAACACTAGCTATCAATCACCACTCATACGCGCCGCGTTCATTGCCCGCTAACATCAATCTTTCCAACCACTCTCGAGATGTAATCAAAGAGCAGCTGGAAGACGGATGAAACCAGGCCAAGACCACACAAGCGAAAATTTGATTTTAGGGGCAAAATGGTCCACCGGAAAAGTCGCCGGAAAAGTCGCCGGAAAAGTCACCGGAGACAGTCCCGGCCATCGGACCTCAACCCAAGCATCATCGTGCTGCACCAAGCACTCGGACATTACCCACACCCATTCGGACTCCCACCCTCCTGGTAGGCGGAGGAGTGCCTACCCCTATATAGACAAAACACTTTTTCAGTATGTCACGGTGGGCATTGGTTGTGTTCCTGGAGTATTTTTAATGTAAAAAAATACTTCGAATTTGAATCTGATTTTTGCATGCTTCATAAGGATGGTTAAAGCTATTTTCTGGTAAATTTTCATAATTTTCTTTTGCTTCTAACCATGTCTTTTGCATGCTACAAGGTCGGAGTTTTGTTGTCTTCCGGATGTCTATAGCAACTTTTGATCAACACTTGACATCTAAACTCATTGTTGACATATTTTTGATGTTTCCTTTCAGAAAACTTTCTTCAAAATATTAATTTTTAATTTTGGCTTCGGGTGATTTTGGCTGTCGTGGGTGATTTTAAGCCCGCGGCGTGGGTGATTTTCCACCGGCGTGGGTGATTTTACCCACGAGGACTGTCGTGGGTGATTTTAAAGCGAAGACTGTCGTCAGTACCATATCAACCGTTGGCCCGTGTGGACTATCCGGGTGGATTTTGGCCCGTTGACTGTCCGTCGATGCGCATATCAACCGTTGGCCCTTCCGTGGACTGTCGGGTGATTTTAAATACGAGGACAGTACATCGAGTACATATCAACACGTTGGCTGTCGTGGACTATCCGTGGGTGATTTTAGCCCACGAGGACTATCGTGGGTGATTTTCGGCCTCACGAGGACTGTCGTCGATGCGCATATCAACCGTTGACCCTTCCGTGGACTGTCGGGTGATTTTCGCCCGCAGTTGTTGTCGATGCGCATATCAACCGTTGGCCCTTCCGTGGACTATCGTGGGTGATATTAAGCCCGCGAGGACTGTCGTGGGTGATTTTAAGCACGAGGACTGTCGTCGATACATATCAACGTTGGCCCTTCCGTGGACTATCGGGTGATTTTAGCCCACGATGACTGTCGTCGATGCATATCAACGTTGGCCCTTCCGTGGACTGTCGGGTGATTTTCGACGAGGACAGTACATCGTACGCATATCAACACGTTGGCCCTGTCCGTGGACTATCGTGGGTGATTTTAGCCCACGAGGACTGTCGATGGGTGATTTTTATCTGAGGACTGTCGTGGTGATTTTACCCGAGGACTGTCGTCGATGCGCATATCAGCGCGTTGGCCCATCCGTGGACTGTCGGTGATTTTAATACGATGACTATCGTCGAGTATGCATATCAACGCGTTGGCCCTTCCGTGGACTATCCGTGGGAGATATTATTACGAGGACTGTCGTGGGTGATTTTAACCCGCGAGGACTGTCGTCGATGCTATATCAACGCGTTGGCCCTTCCAGCGGACTGTCGGGTGATTTTAAGCACGAGGACTGTCGATCGATACGCATATCAACCGTTGGCCCTTCCGTGGACTGTCGGTGATTTTTACGATGACTATCGTCGATGCGCATATCAACCGCGTTGGCCCTTCGAGTGGACTATCCGTGGGAGATATTAAGCCCACGAGGACTGTCGTGGGTGATTTTACCGAGGACTACGATCGTCGCATATCAACCGCGTTGGCCCTTCCGTGGACTATCCGTGGGTGATTTTACGAGGACTGTCGTGGGTGATTTTAACCTACGAGGACTGTCGTGGGTGATTTTATGCGAGGACTGTCGTCGATGCGTATATCAGCCGTTGGCCCTTCCGTGGACTGTCGGTTGATTTGCCCACGAGGACTGTCATCGATACTATATCAACCGCGTTGGCCCTTCCGTGGACTATCCGTGGGTGATTTTAAGCCACGAGGACTGTCGATGGGTGATTTTATATCGAGGACTGTCGTGGGTGATTTTCGCCCGAGGACTGTCGTCGATGCGCTATATCAGCGTTGGCCCTTCCGTGGACTGTCGGGTGATTTTTAAGCGAGGACTGTCGTCGATGCATATATATCAGCCGTTGGCCCTTCCGTGGACTATCCGTGGGTGATTTTCGCCCGCGAGGACTGTCGTGGGTGATTTTAGCCTACGAGGACTGTCGTGGGTGATTTTAAGCCCGAGGACTGTCGTCGATGCGCTATATCAGCACGTTGGCCCTTCCGTGGACTATCCGTGGGTGATTTTTAGCCCACGAAGAATATCGTGGGTGATTTTACTTCGAGGACTGTCCGTGGGTGATTTTAAGCCCGCGAAGGACTATCGTCGATGCATAACAGCGTTCACCCTTCCGTGGACTGTCGGGTGCTTTTTGCCCACGAGGACTGTCCGTCGATGCGCATATATCAACGTTGGCCCTTCCGTGGACTATCCGTGGGTGATTTTCGCCCACGAGGACTGTCGTGGGTGATTTTTACCCTCGAGGACTGTCGTGGGTGATTTTAAGCCCGCGAGGACTGTCGTCGATGCGCATATCAACCGCGTTGGCCCTTCCGTGGACTGTCGGGTGATTTTAGCCCACGAGGACTGTCGTCGATGCATATCAACGCGTTGGCCCTTCCGTGGACTATCCGTGGGTGATTTTATTACCGAGGACTGTCGTGGGTGATTTTAAGCCCTCGAGGACTGTCGTGGGTGATTTTAAGCCCACGAGGACTGTCGTCGTGCGCATATCAACGCGTTGGCCCTTCCGTGGACTATCCGTGGGTGATTTTCGCCCGAAGAATGTCGTGGGTGATTTTCGCCTCGAGGACTGTCGTGGGTGATTTTAATACGAGGACTGTCGTCGATGCGCATATCAACCGCGTTGGCCCTTCCGTGGACTGTCGGGTGCTTTTAAGCCCACGAGGACAGTACATCAGTACATATCGACACGTTGGCCCTTCCGTGGACTGTTGGTGATTTTAATACGAGGACTGTCCGTCGATAGACAACTGTGTACTGATGGAAAGTCAGCGTGGACTGTTTAGGTGATTTTTGCCCGAGGACTGTCGTTAGTACACATATCAACCGCGTTGGCCCTTCCGTGGACTGTCTTTGGACAACTGACCCGTTGACAGTCCATCGGTACACATATCGTGATTTTTGTGCGAGTGTACTGATAGCTTGAAATTTTCATAGACTAATGGTCCATGATGGTCTCAAGTTTTACTGATGCTGGCTCGATTAAATCCTTCCGGCGGTAGTGGCTGATCATCCAACCAAGTGTTATCATTACCCTATTTTCCGTGGTCTGATCGGTAAGCGTACTGAAGGGATGATTATATCAAGCCAGCTGCCATGATACCCGTGGACGCACAACTGTGAGCAGCTCTTTCGGGGAGTTAATGCTCCGTCAGGATGCTTGGCGAGACTTATGCACATGAGGGCTGCATTTCATCAGTCAATCTGAAATATTGGGGCGAGTGAATTTCACCAAGTAAAATCTCGAACCTCGGCGTCTTCTTACTTGAATTTTTTTGTTTTTTTTGGTGTTTAAAGTTTTGGGAGAGCGTATGATTAGAAAGGGAGGAGTCGAGATCTTAGCGACAAGGGCTGAATCTCAGTGGATCGTGGCAGCAAGGCCACTCTGCCACACAATACCCGTCAGCGTATTTAAATTAGATCGCAAAGGATTCTACCGCCTTTCGGTGGTAATTATAATTGGTCGAGCGGCTTCCATGACGGACTTAATAACGACCGATGCCTTTGGGGCGAAGCTCCTACTGAAGTCGGCAATCGGGCGGCGAGCATCGTGCTTCTAGCCAGTTCTGCAGAAAGCGTTCAGTCATAATCCAGCGCCGCGGTAACCAGCGCCACTGGCTTTTCAACCAAGCGATGACCAATATCTTGAATCAGCGGTTCCTCGTACTGGGTTGAATTACTATTGCGGCCAGCGGCGCATCAGTGAGGTAAAACTAACCTGTCTCCGCGGCGTGCTAAAGCCAGCTCGTTCCCTATTGGTGGGTGAACAATCAACGCGGTGAATTCTGCTTCACAATGATAGGAAGAGCCGACATCGAAGGATCAAAAGCAAGCATCGCTATGAGCGGCAACACTGACAAGCCAGTTATCCTGTGGTAGCACTACGACACCTCTAGCTTCAAATTCGAAGATCTAAAAGGATCGATAGGCCCGCGCTTTCCGCGGTTACGTATTGATGCTGAAAATCAGAATCAAAGCGAGCTTTTACCCTTTTGTTCCACCACGAGATTTCTGTTCTCGTTAGGCTCATCTTAGGACACCTCGTTATCTTTTAACAGATGTGCGCCCCAGCCAAACTCCCACCTGACAATGTCCTCCGCCCGGATCGACCGCCGAAGCGAGTCTTGGAGTCTAAAAAGGGTTTGTTACCCGCCTCCGATTCAGGAGTAAGATAAAATAACGTTAAAGTAGTGGTATTTCACTTGCGGAGCTCCACTTATTCTACACCTCTCAAGTCATTTCACAAAGTCGGACTAGAAGTCAAGCTCAAGGGTCTTCTTTCCCGCTGATTACGCCAAGCCCGTTCCCTTGGCTGTGGTTTTACGTGGATAGTAGAGCAGGGACACGTGGGAATCCGTTAATCCATTCATGCGCGTCACTAATTAGATGGAGGCATTTGGCTACCTTAAAGAGTCATAGTTACTCCGCCGTTTACCAGCTTGGTTGAATTTCTTCACTTTGACATTGAGCACTGGGCGAAATCATTGCGTTAGCATCCGCGAGACCATCGCAATGCTTTGTTTTAATTAAACAGTCGGTTCCTTGTCCATTCCAGTTCTGAGTTGGCTGTTGGCGGGGAAGCTCGAAAGAGCCGTTCCCAGTCCGTCCCCGGCCGACAGGGCGGTCAGCTCGCCGTTAAGCGGCTCAAGCAGCCGCCAACGGTCGACGGGTTGGAACTGGGACCCCGAGCCCAGCCCTGGGAGCCAATCCTTTTCCAGATTCGGATCCATTTTGCCGACTTCCCTTGCACCATTGTTCCATCGACCAGAGGCTGTTCACCTTGGGGCCTGATGCGGGTTATGAATACGACCCGGGCGTGGCGGCACTTTCGGTCCTCCGTTTTCAAGGGCCGCGAATGCACCGGACACCCGCGCGGCGTCGCGGTGCTCTTCCAGCAGCTGGACCTACCCTCCGTGAGCCGTTTCCAGGAGTGGGCAGGCTGTTAAACAGAAAAGATAACTCTTTCGAATTCCGCCCGGCGTCTCCGGACTCCCTTCGTTGCCGTCAACCGCCGCGTCCGGTTCGAATTTTACGGATCCCCTTTGGTTCGGCGCATAAAGCGCTATCCGGTGAACCCGACTCTTAGGATCGACTAACCCGTATGCAAGTGCCGTTCACAGCGGAACCTTTCCCTCTTGACCTTCAAAGTTCTCATTTGAATATTTACTACTACCACCAAGATCTGCAGCGGGCGCTCCGCGGGCTCAGCGCCCTAGGTTTTTCGCAGCGACCGCCGCCTCCTACTCATCGAGGCCTGGCTCTTGCCCGACGGCGGGTATAGGTCGCGCTTCAAGCGCCATCCATTTCGGGGCTAGTTGATTCGGCGGTGAGTTGTTACACACCTCCTTAGCGGAGTTTCGACTTCGCTGACCACCGTCCTGCTGTGTCTTAATCGATAACACCTTTGTGGGTTCAGGTTGGCGCAGTTGGGCACCGTAACCGGCTTCCGGTTCATCCCGCGTCGCCAGTTCTGCTTACCAAAATGGCCCGCGGAGCTCGATTCCGTGGGATGGCTCAACAAAGCAGCCACCCGTCCTACCTATTTAAAGTTTGAGAATAGGTGGGGCGTTGCGACAATGTTGGCTTTACCCGATGGGAGCTTCGTTTCGAGCTCCAGCTATCGACGAAGCCGGAGGAACCAGCTACTAGATGGTTCGATTAGTCTTCGCCCTATACCTGCGTCAGGCGAGCGATTTGCTGCGTCGGTATCGCTGCGGGCCTCCACCGGGGTTTCCTCTGGCTTCGCCCGCTCAGGCGCATAGTTCACCATCTTCCGGTCGACAGTCATGCCACACTCGAACCAGCCGCCGGAAGATCAAGGTCGGTCGGCTGTGCCCGTGAGGGATCCAGCCAATCAGCTTCGCCGTATACGGGTTTACTCACCCGTTGGCTGCGCGCACATGTCAGACTCGCTTGGTCCGTGTTTCCAGGCAGATTGAAGATGAGAGCCACAGGCCGACGCCCTGATAGCGCGGATGCGAGACGCGCCGTGAAGCGCGTGCTGCAGACCACGATTAAAGGCAGCGGCGTCTCGTAGGCGTAGCAAGCCGGGCTTAGGTCACCACCTTAATCGTCGGTCCGCCCCGAATCGTCGGCGGACGGATTGCTCCGTTCCGCATCCGACCGGGCGCATCGCCCGGCCCCATCCGCTTCCCTCCGACAATTTCAAGCACTCTTTGACTCTCTTTTCAAAGTCCTTTTCATCTTTACCTCGCGGTACTTGTTGGCTATCGGTCTCGCCCATATTTAGCGGGCCGAATTTACGCCCGATTGGGGCTGCATTCCCAAACAACCCGACTTCGTGGGCAGCGCCTGCGTGGTGCGACAGGGTCGAACGCGGCAGAGGCTCTCACCCTCTCTGGCGCCTTTCCAGGAACTTGGGCCGGTCCGTGCTGGGGCTTCTCGGACCTACAATTGACGCCGAAGGCGTCCGATTTTCAAGCTGGGCTCTTCGGTTCGCTCGCCCGTTACTAAGGGAATCCTTATTTAGTTTCTTTTCCTCCGCTTATTGATATGCTTAAACTCAGCGGGTGATCCGCCTGACCTGGAGGTCGCGTTGAGGACTTTGGGTCATCAGAGCTTCGGACGAAAGCGTACGGCGATTTGGCGAAATTGAATTCACCACCGCATGTCAAGACGCTCCTGGCATCGCCAAGCTCGGATTTTGGCCAGCGGCGTGCGTAACACCGGAGAGACCAGCTTCCGTCCGATATCCTCGAGAGGATTGGGGGCGGCGATTTGTGACACTGAGCAGGCGTGCCCTCGGCCAGAGGCAGGGCGCAGCTGCGTTCAAAGACTTCGATGGTTCACGGGATTCTGCAATTCACACCAAGTATCGCATTTCCTTCGTTCTTCATCGATCACGAGAGATCAACTTTCGCTTACGCGTTTGTAATCACCTTCGTCTCTTTCACTCTCTTCTTCGCCTTTAGTCCTTCTCCTAACTCGTCCTCTCCTTGGTTCTCCAACATCTTCTCTTCTTCCTCCTTCTCCACCGCCGCCGCTTCTTCTTCGTCAAAACCACTTCCGTCTCTTCGATCTTCTCCTACATAATCCCCAATGTCACTTCAACGAACCCCACCAATAGATCTAGCGACGCCGCGTCTAACACCACCGTCCCCGTCTCCGTTAACTCCACTTCTCCTTCCCCAAGTTTGAGTTCCGTCGTCAAAACAGTACTTTGCAAGCACCGCCGCCGGAGAATCGAACTCCGGTTGCTAAAAACGCGACCTCTGAATCTCCGATCGTAAACCGGACCAAACCGGTTGCAAAACCAATACTTCGCAACCTCTGCTTCCGACAAAATCGAGTAATCAGACACGGACAGCCGACGAAGCTCTGTCTCCGGCGAAATCACCGCCCGTGTCGGTGGCGGATCGGACGGTTAATTCCACCTCATCAACTCCTTCTAAACCG
>JAAMPC010001035.1:0-10995 GCA_016771965.1 Brassica carinata
GCAGTGATAAAGAGGGAATCAACTCAACCAAAGCTTTCCTTAAGGCAACATTTGACATCAGGACTTGGGAGAGCTCAAATTTCTGTTAGAATAATGAAAGAAAGAGAAGAAGAAGCAAAGCTGGTTGAAGAATACAATCTGGATCAAGCATACTTGACTTGCAAGGAAAGATGAAAGTCCATACACCACTTTGACCTAACCTGACTTGCAAGGCAAGGAAGGTGTTTGAAAACTCTTGGACGTGGCTAAACCTCCAGAAACCTAAGGATACTTGGTTTGAAATCAAATGGAAGGTGCTGGTTTGAATTGGAAAAGTAGTCACATGTGTGCTTTGGAGAAGCAACTGACCTGTCACTATCACACCAAGCTGAATGTGCCATCTTCCTCCAGTCACTTTCTCTCATGCTGGACCTGCCATACCAGTCTGCCCCAACCAGTTCTGAACCTGCTCTGATCTCTCTTTCCTACAAAATTAGTTATTTAAGTTTTCCTGTTTTATTAGTAGTTTATTGTGCTTGCAATGTCTTGTAACTTGGCTATAAAGCCCCCACATGTAACCCACGAAATTCTAAGGAGAATTGAGCCAACTCCTTCACTTATTCTCTGGTTCACAGTCTCTCATCTCTCATACTCTCTGAAGTGTTAGTTAAATCTTTCCTTCAATCATTCTCTGGTTACTCTATTCTCTCAATCTCTTATTCTCACAAACTCTCCAATACTCTCACTTATAATTTCATCCATCCTTCATAGTCTCTGGTCCATATTAAACCAGTAGATCACAAACACTCTCCATAATCCCATCATTCTCACTTATACAGTCCACAGACTCTCTCTTTGATTCTCAGTATTTCTGGTCCAAACTAAACCAGAAGCTGATTCTCTTCTAAACTTATTCTCCATTTTATTCTCACCATTTTCTCTCAATTATAACATGGTATCAGAGCCTCAGAGCTCCTGAAAACCTATTTTCACTTCATAAAATCTCTGTCAAAGTTTATCTTCAAAAACAGTCTTGGATAAATCTCTTGATCCACTGGTCCAAAGGTCTTCCAGGAGAGAAGAACCTCACCAGAAACTAAGATAGGAGAGTATACCAGTCTGTGAAGTTCAAGAAAGTCTCAACAAGCTTCAACAAGTTCAGAAGATCCTGTTCCAGTTCAGTTTCTTGAAAAGAAAAAAACAGTGGGTACATTCTCTTGTCTACTGGTCTAAGCTCTCCAAGATGGAAACCACCACTGCAATGGCGACTCCAGAGACTTGTAGGGTCCAAAGAAGAAACAAAATCACCTCCTCTGGTCCAAATTGCTGAAGAAAATTCATGATAGAAACCATTCTTGGAGCAAGGTCACTAAAGATGCTTCAAAGCTTGGCTGTTCAAACTATTCTCTGGCCAACAAAGCTGAAGCTCATTCTCTGACCATCAGGACCCACGACCAGAAAGAGGACAAGAGGGGTTTGATGTGTGTATGTGACCTGAAGGAAGAAATCATCAAGAAGAGGTGTTGGATATTCAATCTACACTCAAACAGTTTCAGTCTCACTAAGCCCCCATGGGCTGGAGGTTCAAGAAACCAGCTCAGGTTCTTGATAAGTTGTGCCTCCTTAAAATAGAGAGCAAGAAGCCCATGTGTTCAGAGCCTACAGAAGATGTACATTCCTGTCCATGGAGAAATAGGCCCACTGCCCAACAACACTTTGGACACTGATTGTGTTCATTAACTCCCAAGATGGTAGAGAGGAAGATTGGTGCTGTGGAGAGATTGCTCAAGAGGTCTAACCTGAAGCCAAGAGGGTGCAACAGGACGTCTCCTCAAGAGAGACCATCACTAAGCCAAGAGGGCAATGGTCTCAATGTGTTGGCAATCATTGGCTCTCAGCTTCAAGCTTGACCATATATTCTCAATCTCAGGTCAAGCTTGAGGAGTGTTAAATGAGAAGCCAATGATTCATTGTTGAAGCTGAAGCAAAGGAAACAAGTGGAAATGACAAGGGACGCTCTTAGCTGTGCAAGGAGAAGGCAGTTCACTGAAAAGATGGCAGCTAACTCTTTCCAAAGTTCCCTTCTACAAGTGACTTTGCAAGGCCATTCAAAAGGGATTGAAGTGGGGATTCAAGTTAAAGCCATGAGGGTAGACCTCCTCATTATCATCCCTAATACATTTTGGCTTGATCTCAACCCAAGAGAAGGCAAGAATCAGAAGCAAGGGGAGACAAGCTGTGAAATAAGAATGTTCAAGAGAAACCATTTGAAGTGTGAAGCAAGGAAAGGGCGTGCCATACTTGCCAATAAAGTTGTCTAACCCCAGACTGGATAGCTTGTACTCTTTTTCCTATAATTAGGTTTTAATGAGGCAAGTTATCTCAGTTCAAAGCTTGCCCAAGGATTCCTATGTTCAAGCGAGGGGAGTGTTAGAATAATGAAAGAAAGAGAGAAGAAGCAAAGCTGGTTGAAGAATACAATCTGGATCAAGCATACTTGACTTGCAAGGAAAGATGAAAGCTGTCCATACACCACTTTGACCTAACCTGACTTGCAAGGCAAGGAAGGTGTTTGAAAACTCTTGGACGTGGCTAAACCTCCAGAAACCTAAGGATACTTGGTTTGAAATCAAATGGAAGGTGCTGGTTTGAATTGGAAAAGTAGTCACATGTGTGCTTTGGAGAAGCAACTGACCTGTCACTATCACACCAAGCTGAATGTGCCATCTTCCCTCCAGTCACTTTCTCTCATGCTGGACCTGCCATACCAGTCTGCCCCAACCAGTTCTGAACCTGCTCTGATCTCTCTTTCCTACAAAATTAGTTATTTAAGTTTCCCTGTATTAGTAGTTTATTGTGCTTGCAATGTCTTGTAACTTGGCTATAAAGCCCCCACATGTAACCCACGAAATTCTAAGGAGAATTGAGCCAACTCCTTCACTTATTCTCTGGTTCACAGTCTCTCAATCTCTCATACTCTCTGAAGTGTTAGTTAAATCTTTCCTTCAATCATTCTCTGGTTACTCTATTCTCTCAATCTCTTATTCTCACTCTCCAATACTCTCACTTATAATTTCATCCATCCTTCATAGTCTCTGGTCCATATTAAACCAGTAGATCACAAACACTCTCCATAATCCCATCATTCTCACTTATACAGTCACAAAGACTCTCTCTTTGATTCTCAGTATTTCTGGTCCAAACTAAACCAGAAGCTGATTCTCTTCTCTAAACTTATTCTCCATTTTATTCTCACCATTTTCTCTCAATTATAACATTTCCTAGGGATTGAGATGTGTAGATCCAAGGAAGGACTGTTCCTGTCCCAAAGGAAATACACCCTTGACGTGTTAAAAGAAGCTGGTGACCTTGGTGGTAGAACAGCTAAAACACCACTTGAAGATGGGTATAAAGTGATGCGTGAGGGAGATTGAAGACAAGATATATGGAGATGTAAAGCACTATAGGAGGATGGTGGGAAAGCTGATATATCTCACTATCACAAGGCCTGATATATGCTTTGCAGTCAACCAAGTTAGCCAACACATGCAAGCTCCCAAGATGCACCATTGGAGCATGGTTGAAAGGATTCTAAGGTACCTAAGAGAGCAGGACAGGGAATATGGATGGGATGCAATAGAAGCACAGAGATAGTTGGGTATTGTGATGCTGATTGGGCAGGAGATAGAGTGGACAGAAGATCAACCACAGGCTACTGCACCTTCATTGGAGGCAATCTGGTTACTTGGAAGAGCAAGAAGCAAAAGATAGTATCATGTTCAAGTGCAGAAGCTGAATATAGAGCCATGAGGAAGCTGACCAGTGAGCTAATCTGGATCAGAAATCTACTTCATGACTTGGGCATAGAGACATCATCTCCTATCACCATGCACTGTGATAATCAAGCAGCCATACACATAGCATCCAACAGTGTCTTCCATGAGAGGACTAAACACATTGAGGTGGACTGCCACAAGGTCAGGCGGCGAGTGGAGCAAAGGATCATACTTCCATGTTATACAAGGAGTGAAGATCAATTGGCTGACATTTTCACCAAAGCTGCTAGCATCAAGGTTTTGCGAGTTCATACACCCTAAGTTAGGACTCGTGGACCTCTCATCTCACTGATTCTTCCCTTCATGAAGTGTTCTACTCTTTTCCTTAGCTGGGGTTTTGTCCCATGAGGTTTTACAGCTAAGTTTTTAATGAGGAATGCTTCATGATTTCCAAGCTTGACTTGTTCCACATAGTCAAGCTTGAGGGAATGTTGAGATGAAGCAATGAAAGACCAAGAGATCAAAGGAAGAGCATTGGCCAGCAAAGATGATTTGAATCTACCTTGGGAATCAAGGCAATCGTATTGGACTGGGAACCAAGGAACTGATGTGCAACTAATGTGCCTTATGTAATCAAAGTTGAAGAAGTCCAAGGTGATTAAATAATGGCTGGATGTCGGCAAGGCTGAAGAGGAACGTTGGAGTGGTGTGGACCACTTGGTCACATGCTGGTGCAGGCTGAAGAGAGCGTTGGCGTGCTGTCCCTTTCAAGCTCCACTCGCAGCTCTTCCTTCTCTTTGTTTATTCTTTTCCTTGTCTCCTTGTGTCCTGATTTGCTCTTTAAATATTGTTGTATGAGCTACTCTTTTGGTAAGCAATCAACGAGCTCTTTAGTTGCTTCTCTCTCTCTCTGAATTCTCTTATCTCTCTCTTGTTCTTGCTGGTTTCCAGCAAATAACTCTCTTAAATCTCTTAATCTCACAGCCATTCCCCAGCCACTCCATGAGGATGCATTCATCAGAAAGTCAGACATTGAGGCCTTGATCAAAGCCCTCAATGCAAACTCTGGTAACCAAAGTATTGATGCTTTAAATTCTATGCACACTGCTAGACCTTTAATAATTGATTCAGGAGCTTCTCACCATATGATTAGGGATGCTAAACTGATTAATAATATTAAACCAGCTGTAGGCAGTGTTGTGATTGCAAATGGTGATAGAATTCCAATTGAGGGAGTAGGAAATCTGAACTTGTTTAATAAAGAGTCTCAAGCATTCTATATGCCTGCCTTCACATCCAATTTATTATCTGTGAAGAGAGCAACTAATGATCTGAACTGCAATGTTATTTTCAGTCCTAATGATGTTTGCTTTCAGGATATTAAGACCAGTAAGGTGCTTGGAAAGGGTGAGCAAGGAGAACTTTATTTGAGGAACACCACTCTATCAGATTTATCCTCTGCTTTCAATTCTGTTTTAGCTAGTAATGTGTTATGGCATGCTAGATTAGGCCACCCCCATGCTCGTGCTTTGAGTTTAATGTTGCCTAATTTATCTTTTCAAAATGAATCTTGTGAGGCTTGTATTCTTGGCAAACATTGCAAATCTGTTTTTCCTCAATCTATGACTATTTATGAAAAGTGCTTTGATCTAGTGCATTCTGATGTATGGACTGCCCCTTGTGCATCTAGAGAAAACCATAAATATTTTGTGACATTCATAGATGAGAAATCAAAGTATACTTGGCTCACACTGATTAAAAGTAAAGATAGAGTTTTAGAAGCTTTTATTAACTTCCAGAACTATGTCACTAACCATTTCAATTCCAAGATCAAAATTTTAGGTCTGATAATGGTGGGGAGTATACTAGCCATGCATTCAAACAACACCTAGCAAACCATGGAATTATACATAAAACAAGCTGCCCATACACACCACAACAAAATGGAGTTGCTGAAAGAAAGAACAGACATCTTATGGAGGTTGCAAGGAGCATGATGTTTCATACAAATGTCCCAAAGAGGTTTTGGGGAGATGCTGTGATCACAGCTTGCTATCTGATCAACAGGATCCCCACAAAGTCCTCAAAAATGTCTCCTTTTCAGGTATTAAACAAGATCAAACCTCCATTAGATCATTTGCGTGTGTTTGGTTGTGTGTGCTATCTTGACACCAGAGAGCAGAGAAACAAGCTGGAGGCCAAGAGTGTCAAAGGCATATTCATAGGCTACACTCACACAGAAAGGGTACAAATGCTACATTCCAGATTCCAGAAGAGTTATGGTTTCAAGGGATGTCAAGTTTGTGGAATCAAAAGGGTACTATGATGAGAAGAGCTGGGAAGACCTCAGAGATCTCTCACAAGGACCATCTGATAGGGCAGACAACCTGAGAATTATTTTGGAGAATTTGGGGATCAGTCAGCCTAAGAGCAGTGTAGCACCAGCACCAGCACCATCTCCATCACCACCAGTGGATATTAACCATGAAGAAGCAGCACCCATTGTGGACCCAGTCCATCCTGATCCTGAGGGGCAATGAGCATGGATCAACACAAGAAATTCCAGAAGATGATCCAGCAGTAGTTCATGATCAAGATGGAACAGAATCTGATCAGTCTAGTGGAGATCAGAATGATGTCCAAGAACAGGAAGAGGCAGTGATAGAGGAGCAGAGTCAACCATTGAGAAGAAGTACCAGAGTGAGAAAAGATCCATCAAATTGGATCAACACCAGAGTATACTTCAACAGCAATGCAGTGGCTCATCCTATCCAAGCAACCTGTTCATTTGCAAGCTATCCTCAAGAGCATGTAGCCTTCATCACTAATCTGGATCAAGAATATGTTCCAAAGACTTATGAAGAAGCTATGGAGCATGATGAGTGGAGAGTCTGTTGGAGATGAAGTTGGAGCTATGATCAAGAATGACACTTGGTATGAAACTGAGCTTCCAAAAGGAAAAGCAGTCACCAGCCGTCTACTCTTCACCATCAAGTACTTAGCAAATGGAAAGCCAGAAAGAAAGAAGACAGGCTAGTTGCAGAGGGATACCCAAGTATATGGAGAAGACTATCTGGATACTTTTGCACCAGTAGCTAAGCTCCACACCATAAGGATTGTTCTCTCCTTGGCAGTAAACTTGGAATGGGATCTATGGCAGATGGATGTCAAAATGCCTTTCTAGGGAGAGCTGGAGGGTGAGGTGTATATGAGGCCACCTCCTGGTATGGAAGACATGGTCAAGCCAGGAAATGTTCTAAGGTTGAAGAAGGCTATCTATGGTCTAAAACAATCACCAAGAGCCTGGTACCACAAGCTGAGTACAACTCTCAATGGAAGAGGATTTGTAAAATCAGAAGCTGATCACACCCTCTTCACCCTCACAAGCAAGCAAGGAATTGTGGTGATATTGATCTATGTGGATGATATTATCATCACAGGAAGCAATAAGGAAGGTATCATTTCTACTAAAGCTTTCCTTAAATCTAGCTTTGATATTAAAGATTTGGTGAGCTAAAGTACTTTAGGGTTGAGATGTGCCGCTCTAAAGAGGGCTGTTCTTATCTCAAAGAAAGTACACACCATAAGATTTCTAAGAATCTTAAGCCATAGAAAGAGATTAACCAGAGATTTGATGAATATTAAGGAGACTTAAGAGATTAGAAAGAAGATTATGAGATTAAACTCTAAGAACCATTTCTGAATAGTGAGAGAGACTTTTATTCATTGCTTAATCTGACATAAGGTCGAGGTTACATATATATAAGAGCCTGGATACAAGGGTTTTCTACTTAAAGATAAGGTGAAGCATGTGAAGTCAACAAGGGAAGAAGCCACATTCAAACTGACCAATACCAGCTCTCACACGTTCTGGTCATTGCCTTGACTCTGACAGCCTGGCACAGCCTGTCAGGCGCCTCCTTCTTCCTTTTAGGTCACAAGCCCTTAGTAACAATGCAAGATCACCACACTCTTTTACCATTACCCGGGTAAGTTTCTTTCACCTCATTTGGTGGAAGTGATCCATGTCGGACTGTGCGGTATGCGCCTTGTGCGGACATGATCACTTCCATCCAACCTTCTCAAATAGCTTCCTCACTTCATTCCTTCAGCCCTTACTTCATGTAACCCTTCTTTGCATCATACTCAGCACAATACTCCACTCATCTCAACCTCCCCTCGAAGCTTGACCATATGGAACAAGTCAAGCTTGGACAGCCATGAGATCTTCCTCATTAAAACCTCACCAAAAACCCATTGGGACAAAACCTTGATGAGGGAAAAGTAAAGATCTCATGACTAAGGATCAGCTCTTCTTCTTCAAGATCAATGAGGCCCTGGCGGATGTGAATGGACTCCATTGTCTTCTGCTTTTGTAAACACATCAGCCAGCTGGTCTTCACTTCTGGTATAACAAGGTAAGGTCACTCCAAGCACTATCATCTCCTTACTTTGTGGCAGTCAACTTCAATATGCTTGGTTCTCGTGGAAGACAGAGTTGGATGCAATATGGATTGCAGCCTGGTTGTCGATGCATAGTCATGGGCTGTATCCGATCTCAAGTGCTTCAGTATCCCTTTGATCCAAACCAGCTCGTTTGTCAGCTTCAGTGGCTCTATACTCAGCTTCTGCACTTGAACATGAGACTACCTTCTGCTTCTTGCTCTTCCAAGTAACTAAGTTCCCACCAATGAATGTGCAATAGCCAGTAGTTGATCTTCTATCTGATCTATCTCCTGCCCAATCTGCATCACAATAGCCTACCTTCTGTGCTTCTGTTGCAACCCATCCACACACCAAGTTCTTGTGTTCCATTCAGATACATAAGCAATCTTCCTACCATGCGCCAATGATGCTCTTTTGGAACTTGCATATGCTGGCTCACCTGATTCACAGCAAAGCAAATATCAGGTCTAGTAATGGTCAAATAGATTAGCTTACCCACTAGCTTTCTATAAAGCTTTGGATCATGAAATGGCTTGCTGTCTTCAAGCTCCCTCACGTGGAACCTTATACCCATCTTCCATGGGCATTTTGGCTGTCTTTCCTCCATAAGCACCTGCATCTTTCAAAAGATCAAGTGTATATTTCCTTTGAGAAATGAACAAGCCTTCCTTAGCTCTACATAACTCAATGCCAAGGAAGTATTTCATTTCTCCCAAATCTTTAATCTCAAACACAGATTTAAGAAATTCCTTGGTAGCCTTGATACCATCTGGTGTAGCCATGACCAGAGACAAGGAGGAGGAGCTGAGTGAGAGTGATGAGGAAGAGCCAAGTGATGAACCAAGTGAAGAGATGACCTTAGAAGAAGGAGAGTGAGGCTGATGATATTGAAGAGAACCAGCACCAGAGAGATGTATCAAGTGGACTAGCCAATGTATGGAGTGGACCAGTGACTAGATCAAGACTGAGAGCACAAGAGAAGTCTCCATGCCTTGCTCCAAATCGTGGGGTTGGTCCAAGGAGGGAAGATCAAGATAAACCAGCTTGTTGGTTCAATTTAATTGCAATGTAATTGGCTGGGCTTATTTGGTTTTCATTTAATTTAAACCAAGACAATTAGGATTTTTATTAAACCAATTTCAATTGGTTAGGACTAGAATAGAATTAAACCAGCCTGGTTTACTTCAGGTTTTTGGGCACTTTTATAGCTAAGGGGCGCCTTTTGTTTTCTTCTTTGAATCTAATAATTTACAGCAGCTTAGCTTGCTCTTGTCTCTTGCTTTCTCTGTTCAGCTAAAGGAACATTGATCTCACTTAAAGGAAGGAATTCCTAGTGAAACCATCTTAGACAATACAAGGTAATCTTGTGTCTTTGAGTAGAAAACCATCCTTGAAGCCATCCATAAGCTCGGAGACGACCACAGTTCAAAGGAGAGCTAGTAGCCTCTTAGAACAACCCTCTATCCATCCACCTTCAAGTGATCCAGAGTTTAAGCCATACCCAGGCTGCACCAAGTGGTATCAGAGCCAGGTTAGGAGGTTTGGATCTTGACTACTCAGATCATTCTATCCATCTAAACACTTCTCTTATCTATCTATCTGTTGTAAGCCAGCTGAGCCAACCCTGGTAATCAAAAAAAAAAAAGAGAGATCTTTGATCCAAAACAAAAAAAATAATAATAAGAAGCTGAGGAGAAATCCAGCTAGCTGAAGAGTAATCCAGCTCAGGGTGGTAAAGTCAGCTGGTGCCTAAATCTCTTAATTCTTTCTCTCTGATTCATTGGGGTTTAGTTCTAGATCTTAGGTGTAGAGCTTTGAATCTTAACTGAACTTGTGAGAAGAAGAGACTTGGCAGCTTAAAAACTGAGTGAGAGAGAGTTGTTTGTTTTCTTTGTTTTTTGTGTTCTCTAACTGTTTCAGGTGACAATGGCTGATGGGAAGTAGGGAAGCAACCAGAGGAGCCAGAAGAAGCTGTCCAGCAAATCAATCTCAATCAAGTCCAATTTGAGGCTATGATGGCTGAGATAACCAGAAGGATGCAAGCTAACTTCAACCGAGCTCAGCAAGCTAATGATAATTTAGTTGATATTGATGCAGGACAGGAGAGATGAATCATTCGAGTTTTAAACAATATCATACAATGATTATCATCGCTTGCATCGAACTCTTCTTCACTTTCTTCATCCGTCATATCGTAGAAAAGATCTTCATATTGACGGTTATCCACATCAATTAGAAGGATGTCATCAGTTTGTTGTTCAGATACTTTCACTTGTTGATACACACTTCTTCTTGCAAAAGTGATTCTTCTAGCAATTATTCGTTCACGAGGTGTAACTTTGATAGCAGCTAATCAAGTTATTCCAAAATCTCTAAACCGAGGGTATCAGTTTGGTAAAGCATGCTTAAAACACGTTTTCACAAAAATTAATGGTAACATGTTTCGTCGTAAAAGCCTTGTAAAGTTACAAGGACTTTACAACGAATTTTCTCTTTCCTCGTAAAATCGACGTATATTTACATGTAAATTACCACGAAACATTTTCCTTGTAACTTTACTACGACTTTACGATGAAATTCAGTTTTGTCGTAAAATCGTAGTAATTTTCTCGTAAATTTACGAGGAATATATTTCCTCGTAATTTTTCCTCGTTATAGGCATATTTTCTTGTAGTGAGATAGTCATATTCATTTTCCAGGAACGAAGACTTTGAAAGAGTTACATATGAAAGTATATTCTATGAATAAATTATATTGGCTCAAAAACAGAAAAGATAACCCACCTCAAAATAAT
>JAAMPC010001036.1:0-10993 GCA_016771965.1 Brassica carinata
ACATTCTACATTTTTATTAATGTATTCTAAACCACCTATCAAGGTACATGTACATCATTCTAATTTTTAACAATTAATTTAGCTTCAATTTATATACTTAAAATAAGTGGACTAACCACGTGAAATCACTATTATTTAGAGAAATAGAGACAACAAAGGTTCATAACCTCTTTGATCATCATAATATATAAGTGGAGGATGCAGTATCAATAAAACAATATTGTCATATTTTTTAATTTCACTCAAAATTTGTAGGTTAACCCTATGAAATATTGAGTTTTCATTAAATGCCCTATATATTGAATCTTATACTCTTTGGTGTTGATTAAAATATTTAACCACATTCTACATTTGTATTAATGTATTCTAAACCACCTTTCAAGGTACATGTACATCATTCTAGTTTTTAACAATTAATTTAGCTTCAATTTATATACTTAAAATAAGTGGACTAACCACTTTGTGAAATCACTATTATTTAGAGAAATAGAGACAACAAAGGTTCATAACCTCTTTGATCATCATAATATATAAGTGGAGGATGCATTCTACATTTGTATTAATGTATTCTAAACCACCTTTCAAGGTACATGTACATCATTCTAATTTTTAACATTTAATTTAGCTTCAATTTATATACTTTTTAAATAAGTGGACTAACCACTGTGAAATCGCTATTATTTAGAGAAATAGAGACAACAAAGGTTCATAACCTCTTTGATCATCATAATATATATGTGGAGGCTGCAACTATCAATAAAACAATATTGTCATATTTTTTAATTTCACTCAAAATTTGTAGGTTAACCCTACGAAAATATTGAGTTTTTCATTATACATATACTGAATCTTATACTCTTTGATGTTGTTTAAAAATATTTAACCACATTCTACATTTGTATTAATGTATTCTAAACCACCTTTCAAGGTACATGTACATCATTCTAATTTTTAACAATTAATTTAGCTTCAATTTATATACTTAGAAATAAGTGGACTAAGTATGTCACTATTATTTAGAGAAATAGAGACAACAAAGTTCATAACCTCTTTGATCATCATAATATATAAGTGGAGGGTACATTCTACATTTGTATTAATGTATTCTAAACCACCTTTCAAGGTACATGTACATCATTCTAATTTTTAACAATTAATTTAGCTTCAATTTATATACTTCTTAAATAAGTGGACTAACCACTGTGAAATCGCTATTATTTAGAGAAATAGAGACAACAAAGGTTCATAACCTCTTTGATCATCATAATATATATGTGGAGGATGCAACTATCCAATAAAACAATATTGTCATATTTTTTTAATTTCACTCAAAATTTGTAGGTTAACCCCTCTGAAAATATTGAGTTTTCATTAAATGCCCTATATATTGAATCTTATACTCTTTGGTGTTGTTTAAAAATATTTAACCACATTCTACATTTGTATTAATGTATTCTAAACCACCTTTCAAGGTACATGTACATCATTCTAATTTTTAACAATTAATTTAGCTTCAATTTATATACTTTTTAAATAAGTGGACTAACCATTGTGAAATCACTATTATTTAGGGAAATAGAGACAACAAAGGTTCATAACCTCTTTGATCATCATAATATATAAGTGGAGGATGCAACTATGCAATAAAACAATATTGTCATACTTTATTAATTTCACTCAAAATTTGTAGGTTAACCCCTATGAAATATTGAGTTTTCATTAAATGCCCTATATTTGAATCTTATACTCTTTGGTGTTGTTTAAAAATATTTAACCACATTCTACATTTTTATTAATGTATTCTAAACCACCTATCAAGGTACATGTACATCATTCTAATTTTTAACAATTAATTTAGCTTCAATTTATATACTTCTGAAATAAGTGGACTAACCACTGTGAAATCACTATTATTTAGAGAAATAGAGACAACAAAGGTTCATAACCTCTTTGATCATCATAATATATAAGTGGAGGATGCAACTATGCAATAAAACAATATTGTCATATTTTTTTTAATTTCACTCAAAATGTGTAGGTTAACCCAAATATTGAGTTTTTCATTAAATGCCCTATATATTGAATCTTATACTCTTTGGTGTTGATTAAAATATTTAACCACATTCTACATTTGTATTAATGTATTCTAAACCACCTTTCAAGGTACATGTACATCATTCTAATTTTTAACAATTAATTTAGCTTCAATTTATATACTTCTGAAGTAAGTGGACTAACCACTGTGAAATAACTATTATTTAGAGAAATAGAGACAACAAAGGTTCATAACCTCTTTGATCATCATAATATATAAGTGGAGGGTACATTCTACATTTGTATTAATGTATTCTAAACCACCTTTCAAGGTACATGTACATCATTCTAATTTTTAACATTTAATTTAGCTTCAATTTATATACTTACGAAATAAGTGGACTAACCCTTTGTGAAATCACTATTATTTAGAGAAATAGAGACAACAAGGTTCATAACCTCTTTGATCATCATAATATATAAGTGGAGGATGCAACTATGCAATAAAACAATATTGTCATATTTTTTAATTTCACTCAAAATGTGTAGGTTAACCCACATGAAATATTGAGTTTTTCATTAAATGCCACTATATATTGAATCTTATACTCTTTGGTGTTGATTAAAATATTTAACATTCTACATTTGTATTAATGTATTCTAAACCACCTTTCAAGGTACATGTACATCATTCTAATTTTAACAATTAATTTAGCTTCAATTTATATACTTAAGTAAGTAAGACTAACCTTTGTGAAATAACTATTATTTAGAGAAATAGAGACAACAAAGGTTCATAACCTCTTTGATCATCATAATATATAAAGTGGAGGGTTTTTCTACATTTTGTATTAATGTATTCTAAACCACCTTTCAAGGTACATGTACATCATTCTAATTTTTTAACATTTAATTTAGCTTCATTTATATACTTCTTAAATAAGTGGACTAACCAACTTGTGAAATATTATTATTTAGAGAAATAGAGACAACAAAGGTTCATAACCTCTTTGATCATCATAATATATATGTGGAGGCTGCAACTATCAATAAAACAATTTTGTCATATTTTTTAATTTCACTCAAAATTTGTAGGTTAACCTCTGAAAATATTGAGTTTATTAAATGCCCTATATGAATCTTATACTCTTTGGTGTTGTTTAAAAATATTAACCACATTCTACATTTGTATTAATGTATTCTAAACCACCTTTCAAGGTACATGTACATCATTCTAATTTTTAACAATTAATTTAGCTTCAATTTATATACTTCTTAAATAAGTAGTAACTGTGAAATCACTATTATTTAGAGAAATAGAGACAACAAAGGTTCATAACCTCTTTGATCATCATAATATATAAGTGGAGGATGCAACTATGCAATAAAACAATATTGTCATACTTTTTTAATTTCACTCAAAATTTGTAGGTTAACCCTCAGAAAATATTGAGTTTTTATTTCTTGGACTTATACTCTTTAGTGTTGTTTAAAAATATTTAACCACATTCTTAATTTGTATTAATGTATTCTAAACTATCTTTGGTACATTACATCATTCTAATTTTAACAATTAATTTAGTTTAAATTCATATATTCTTAAATAAGTTACTAACCTTATTAAATAACTATTATTTAAAGAAGCGAGACAACAAAGGTTCATAACCTCTTTGACCATCATAATATGTAAGTGGAGGATGCAACTATGCAATAAAACAATATTGTCATATTTTTTAATTTCACTAAAATTTGTAGGTTAACCCTACGAAATATTGAGTTTTTAAGTTAAGCTGGAGCTTATACTTTTTAGTGTTGTTTAAAAATATTTAACCACATTCTACATTGTAATAATGTATTCTAAACTATCTTTCAAGGTACACTTACATCATTATAATTTTTACAAATTAATTTAGTTTAAATTCATATCTTTGTAAATAAGTGTACTAAACAACATTAAATAACTATTTTCTAAGAAGCGAAAGAGACAACAAAGGTTTTTAACCTATTTAACCATCATAATATGTAAGTGGAGGATGCAACTATGCAATAAAACAATATTGTCATATTTTTTAATTTCACTCAAAATTTGTAGGTTAACCCTACGAAAATATTGAGTTTTCATTAAGCTTGGGCTTTCTTATCTCTTTAGTGTTGTTTAAAAATATTTAACCACTTTCTAAATTGTAATAATGTATTCTAAACTATCTTTCAAGATACATTATATCATTCTAATTTTTACAAATTAATTTAGCTTTAAATTCATATCTTGCTTAAATAAGTGTACTAAACTGATAAATAACTATTATCTAAGGAAGCGAAAGACACAAAGGTTTTAATCTATTTAACCATCATAATATGTAACTGGAGGATGCAACTATGCAATAAAACAATATTGTCATATTTTTTTAATTTCACTCAAATTTGTAGGTTAACCCTACTGAAAATATTGAGTTTTGTTATTGGAGCTTATACTCTTTGAGTGTTGTTTAAAATATTTAACCACTTTCTTAATTTGTAATAATGTATTCTAAACTATATTTCAAGGTACATTTATATCATTCTAATTTTTACAAATTAATTTAGTTTAAATTCATATCTGCTTAAATAAGTGTACTAAACACTATTAAATAACTATTATCTAAAAGAAGCGAGAGACAACAAGGTTTTTAATCTCTTTAACCATCATAATATGTAAGTGGAGGATGCAACTATGCAATAAAACAATATTGTCATATTTTTTTAATTTCACTCAAAATTTGTAGGTTAACCTATGAAAATATTGAGTTTTAGTTAGCTGGAGCTAATACTCTTTAGTGTTGTTTAAAATATTTAACCACTTTCTTAATTTGTAATAATGTATTCTAAACTATCTTTCAAGGTACATTATATCATTATAGTTTTTACAAATTAATTTAGTTTAAATTCATATATATTGCTTAAATAAGTGGACTAAACACTATTAAATAACTATTATCTAAAAAGCGAAGACAACAAAGGTTTTAATCTCTTTAACCATCATAATATATGTAAGTGGGATGCAACTATGCAATAAAAAATATTGTCATATTTTTTTAATTTCATAAAATTTGTGGGTTAACCCACATGAAAATATTGAGTTTTTTAGTTATTGGGCTTATATTCTTTAGTGTTGTTTAAAAATATTTAACCACTTTCTAAATTTGTAATAATGTATTCTAAACTATCTTTCAAGGTACATTATATCATTCTTATTTTTACAAATTAATTTATTTAAATTCATATCTTTGCTTAAATAAGTGTACTAAACACTATTAAATATTATCTAAAAGAGAACAACAAAAGGTTTTAATCTCTTTAACCATCATAATATGTAAGTGGAGGATGCAACTATGCAATAAAACAATATTGTCATATTTTTTTAATTTCACTCAAAATGTGTAGGTTAACCCACATGAAATATTGAGTTTTTCATTAAATGCCCTATATCTTGAATCTTATACTCTTTGGTGTTGTTTAAAAATATTTAACCACATTCTACATTTGTATTAATGTATTAAACCACCTTTCAAGGTACATGTACATCATTCTAATTTTTAACAATTAATTTAGCTTCAATTTATATACTTCTTAAATAAGTGGACTAACTTTGTGAATTCACTATTATTTAGAAATAGAGACAACAAAGGTTCATAACCTCTTTGATCATCATAATATATAAGTGGAGGATGCAACTATGCAATAAAACAATATTGTCATACTTTTTAATTTCACTCAAAATTTGTAGGTTAACCCCTAGAAAATATTGAGTTTTTAGTTCTTGGAGCTTATACTAGTGTTGTTTAAAATATTTAACCACTTTCTTAATTTGTAATAATGTATTCTAAACTATCTTTCAAGGTACACTTATATCATTAATTTTTACAAATTAATTTAGTTTAAATTCATATATTGCTTAAATAAGTGTACTAAACACTATTAAATAACTATTATCTAAAGAAACGAAGAGACAACAAAGGTTTTAATCTCTTTAACCATCATAATATGTAAGTGGAGGATGCAACTATACAATAAAAAATATTGTCATATTTTTTAATTTCAAAAATTTGTAGGTTAACCCTACGAAAATATTGAGTTTTAAGTTACTTGTAGCTTATACTTGTTTAGTGTTGTTTAAAATATTTAACAACTTTCTTAAATTGTAATAATGTATTCTAAACTATCTTTCAAGATACACTTATATCATTATAATTTTTACAAATTAATTTAGTTTAAATTCATATCTTTGTAAATAAGTTACTTAAACACTATAAATAACTATTTTCTAGGAAGCGAAGACAACAAAGGTTTTTAATCTATTTAACCATCATAATATGTAAGTGGAGGATGCAACTATGCAATAAAACAATATTGTCATATTTTTTTAAAATTTGTAGGTTAACCCTAGAAAATATTGAGTTTTTAGTTAACTGGAGCTTATCTTGTTTTAGTGTTGTTTAAAATATTTAACCACTTTCTTAAATTGTAATAATGTATTCTAAACTATCTTTCAAGATACACTTATATCATTAATTTTTACAAATTAATTTAGCTTAAATTCATATCTTGCTTAAATAAGTGTACTAAACACATTAAATAACTATTATCTAAGGAAGCGAAGACAACAAAGGTTTTAATCTATTTAAACATCATAATATGTAACTGGAGGATGCAACTATGCAATAAAACAATATTGTCATATTTTTTAATTTCACTCAAAATTTGTAGGTTAACCCTACTGAAAATATTGAGTTTTTGTTATTTGGAGCTTATACTCTTTAGTGTTGTTTAAAATATTTAACCACTTTCTTAATTTGTAATAATGTATTCTAAACTATCTTTCAAGGTACACTTATATCATTCTAATTTTTACAAATTAATTTAGTTTAAATTCATATATTGCTTAAATAAGTGTACTAAACACTATTAAATAACTATTATCTAAAGAAGCGAGACAACAAAGTTTTTAATCTCTTTAACCATCATAATATGTAAGTGGAGGATGCAACTATGCATAAAAATATTGTCATATTTTTTTTAACACTTTGTGGGTTAACCCTACGAAAATATTGAGTTTTTAGTTTATGTAGCTTATCTTGTTTAGTGTTGTTTAAAATATTTAACAACTTTCTTAAATTGTAATAATGTATTCTAAACTATCTTTCAAGATACACTTATATCATTATAATTTTTACAAATTAATTTAGTTTAAATTCATATCTTGCTTAAATAAGTGTACTAAACACTATTAAATAACTATTTTCTAAGGAAGCGAAGACAACAAAGGTTTTAATCTATTTAACCATCATAATATGTAAGTGGAGGATGCAACTATGCAATAAAACAATATTGTCATATTTTTTAATTTCACTCAAAATTTGTAGGTTAACCCCTAGAAAATATTGAGTTTTAAGTTAGCTGGAGCTTATCTTGTTTAGTGTTGTTTAAAATATTTAACCACTTTCTTAAATTGTAATAATGTATTCTAAACTATCTTTCAAGATACACTTATATCATTCTAATTTTTACAAATTAATTTAGCTTAAATTCATATCTTTCTTAAATAAGTGTACTAAACTCTATTAAATAACTATTATCTAAGGAAGCGAAGACAACAAAGGTTTTAATCTATTTAAACATCATAATATGTGGGAGGATGCAACTATGCAATAAAACAATATTGTCATATTTTTTAATTTCACTCAAAATTTGTAGGTTAACCCACTAGAAATATTGAGTTTTTGTTATTGGAGCTTACTCTTTAGTGTTGTTTAAAATATTTAACCACTTTCTTAATTTGTAATAATGTATTCTAAACTATATTTCAAGGTACATTTATATCATTCTAATTTTTACAAATTAATTTAGTTTAAATTCATATCTTGCTTAAATAAGTGTACTAAACACTATTAAATAACTATTATCTAAAGAAGCGAAGACAACAAAGGTTTTAATCTATTTAACCATCATAATATGTAAGTGGAGGATGCAACTATGCAATAAAACAATATTGTCATATTTTTTAATTTCACTCAAAATTTGTAGGTTAACCCCTAGAAAATATTGAGTTTTTAAGTTAGCTGGAGCTTATCTTGTTTAGTGTTGTTTAAAATATTTAACCACTTTCTTAAATTGTAATAATGTATTCTAAACTATCTTTCAAGATACACTTATATCATTCTAATTTTTACAAATTAATTTAGCTTAAATTCATATCTTTCTTAAATAAGTGTACTAAACTCTATTAAATAACTATTATCTAAGGAAGCGAAGACAACAAAGGTTTTAATCTATTTAAACATCATAATATGTGGGAGGATGCAACTATGCAATAAAACAATATTGTCATATTTTTTAATTTCACTCAAAATTTGTAGGTTAACCCACTAGAAATATTGAGTTTTGTTATTGGAGCTTACTCTTTAGTGTTGTTTAAAAATATTTAACCACTTTCTTAATTTGTAATAATGTATTCTAAACTATATTTCAAGGTACATTTATATCATTCTAATTTTTACAAATTAATTTAGTTTAAATTCATATACTGCTTAAATAAGTGTACTAAACACTATTAAATAACTATTATCTAAAGAAGCGAGACAACAAAGGTTTTAATCTCTTTAACCATCATAATATGTAAGTGGAGGATGTATGCAATAAAACAATATTTTCATATTTTTTAATTTCACTCAAAATTTGTAGGTTAACCCATGAAAATATTGAGTTTTTCGTTAACTGGAGCTAATACTCTTTAGTGTTGTTTAAAAATATTTAACCACTTTCTTAATTTGTAATAATGTATTCTAAACTATCTTTCAAGGTACACTTATATCATTCTAGTTTTTACAAATTAATTTAGTTTAAATTCATATATATAAATTATGTGCACTAAACACTATTAAATAACTATTATCTAAAGAAGCGAAGACAAAAAGGTTTTAATCTCTTTAACCATCATAATATGTAAGTGGAGGATGCAACTATGCAATAAAACAATATTGTCATATTTTTTAATTTCACTTAAAATTTGTAGGTTAACCCTATGAAAATATTGAGTTTTTAGTTAACTGGAGCTTATACTCTTTAGGTTAATTTCACTTATATCATTCTAATTTTTACAAATTAATTTAGTTTAAATTCATATATTGCTTAAATAAGTGTACTAAACACTATTAAATAACTATTATCTAAAGAAACGGAAGACAACAAGGTTTTAATCTCTTTAACCATCATAATATGTAAGTGGAGGATGCAACTATGCAATAAAAAATATTGTCATATTTTTTTAATTTCATATAAAATTTGTAGGTTAACCCTGAAAATATTGAGTTTTTAGTTAACGGAGCTTATCTTGTTTAGTGTTGTTTAAAATATTTAACCACTTTCTTAAATTGTAGTATAATGTATTCTAAACTATCTTTCAAGATACACTTATATCATTCTAATTTTTACAAATTAATTTAGTTTAAATTCATATACTACTTAAATAAGTGTACTAAACACTATTAAATAACTATTTCTAAGAGCGAAGACAACAAAGGTTTTAATCTATTTAACCATCATAATATGTTGTGGGATGCAACTATGCAATAAAACAATATTGTCATATTTTTTTAATTTCACTCAAAATTTGTAGGTTAACCCTACGAAAATATTGAGTTTTTAGTTAACTTGGAGCTTATCTTGTTTAGTGTTGTTTAAAAATATTTAACCACTTTCTTAAATTGTAATAATGTATTCTAAACTATCTTTCAAGGTACACTTATATCATTCTAATTTTTACAAATTAATTTAGTTTAAATTCATATATTGATTAAATAAGTGTACAAAACACTATTAAATAACTATTATCTAAAGAAGCGAAGACAACAAAGGTTTTAATCTCTTTAACCATCATAATGTAAGTGGAGGATGCAACTATTCAATAAAACAATATTGTCATATTTTTTAATTTCACTCAAAATATGTAGGTTAACCCCTGAAAATATTGAGTTTTATGTTATTTGGAGCTTATACTCTTTAGTGTTGTTTAAAAATATTTAACCACTTTCTTAATTTGTAATAATGTATTCTAAACTATCTTTCAAGGTACACTTATATCATTCTAATTTTTAAAATTAATTAGTTTAAATTCATATCTTTTAAATAAGTGTACAAAACACTATTAAATAACTATTATCTAAAGAAGCGAGACAACAAAGGTTTTAATCTCTTTAACCATCATAATATGAAGTGGAGGATGCAACTATGCAATAAAACAATATTGTCATATTTTTTTAATTTCACACAAAATTTGTAGGTTAACCCTACGAAAATATTGAGTTTTTATTAGCTGGAGCTTATCTTGTTTAGTGTTGTTTAAAAATATTTAACCATTTTCTTAAATTGTAATAATGTATTCTAAAATATCTTTCAAGATACACTTATATTATTCTAATTTTTACAAATTAATTTAGTTTAAATTCATATCTTGCTTAAATAAGTGTACTAAACACTATTAAATAACTATTATCTAAAAGCGAAGACAACAAAGGTTTTAATCTCTTTAACCATCATAATATGTAAGTGGAGGATGCAACTATGCAATAAAACAATATTTTCATATTTTTTAATTTCACTCAAAATTTGTAGGTTAACCCTATGAAAATATTGAGTTTTTAGTTAACCGTCCAATGAGAAGTTATTATTATCATTGTTGTCGTTTGCTGCAGCTGTGGAATCCGCCGGAAATAGTGAAGCGAACTGATGAACATCAAGAACTAGATTCTCATCAGTGACACCAGATGACTGTCCATTAGAGATCTCTCCACTATCACTTCCCCAGTCAAGAAGCTTAGCTATGTCCTCTTGCATCGTGTTCATTTCAAGAGACTCCCTTCCTTTGGTTTCAAATCTGCGTTTCAATCAAAAACATTTTAAAACTGTATCCAGAGTTTAGATTTCT
>JAAMPC010001037.1:0-10992 GCA_016771965.1 Brassica carinata
TTCTTGGACATCATTCTGATCTCCACTAGACTGATCAGATTCTGTTCCATCTTGATCATGAACTCTGCTGGATCATCTTGGAATTTCTGGTGTTGATCCATGCTCATTCCCCTCCTCGAGGATCAGGATGGACTGGGTCCACAATTGATGCTGCTTCTTCATGGTTAATATCCACTGGTGGTGATGGAGATGGTGCTGGTGCTGGTGCTACACTGCTCTTAGGCTGACTGATCCCCAAATTCTCCAAAATAATTCTCAGGTTGTCTGCCTGTCAGATGGTCCTTGTGAGAGATCTCTGAGGTCTTCCCAGCTCTTCTCATCATAGTACCCTTTTGATTCCACAAACTTGACATCCCTTGAAACCATAACTCTTCTGGAATCTGGAATGTAGCATTTGTACCCTTTCTGCGTGTGAGTGTAGCTATGAATATGCCTTTGACACTCTTGGCCTCCAGCTTGTTTCTCTGCTCTCCTGGTGTCAAGACGCACACACAACCAAACACATAAATGATCTAATGGAGGTTTGATCTTGTTTAATACCTGAAAGGAGAGACATCTTTGAGGACTTTTGTGGGGATCCTGTTGATCAGATAGCAAGCTGTGATCACAGCATCTCCCCAAAACCTCTTTGGGACATTTATGAAACATCATGCTCCTTGCAACCTCCATAAGATGTCTGTTCTTTCTTTCAGCAACTCCATTTTGTTGTGGTGTGTATGGGCAGCTTGTTTGATGTATAATGCCATGGTTTGCTAGGTGTTGTTTGAATGCATGGCTAGTATACTCCCCACCATTATCAGACCTAAAAATTTTGATCTTGGAATTGAAATGGTTAGTGACATAGTTCTGGAAGTTAATAAAAGCTTCTAAAACTCTATCTTTACTTTTAATCAGTGTGAGCCAAGTATACTTTGATTTCTCATCTATGAATGTCACAAAATATTTATGGTTTTCTCTAGATGCACAAGGGGCAGTCCATACATCCAAGATCAAGCATTTTTCATAAATAGTCATAGATTGAGGAAAAGACATGTTTTGCCAAATTACAAGCCTAAGATTCATTTTGAAAAGATAAATTAGGCAACATTAAACTTAAAAGCACGAGCATGGGGTGGCCTAATCTAGCATGCCATAACACATTACTAGCTAAAAAAGAATTGAAAGCGGAGGATAAATCTGATAGAGTGGTGTCTTCAAGCAAATAAAGTTCTCCCTTGCTCACACCCTTTCCAAGCACCTTACTGTCTTAATATCCTGAAATCAAACATCATTAGGACTGAAAATAACATTGCAGTTCAGATCATTAGTTGCTCTCTTCACGAGATAATAGAATTGATGGGCATATAGAAAGCTTGAGACTCTTTATTAAACAAGTTCAGATTTCCTACTCCCTCAATTGGAATTCTATCACCATTTGCAATCACAACTGCCTAGAGCTGGTTTAATATCATTAATCAGTTTAGCATCCTAATCATATGGTGAGAAGCTCTGAATCAATTATTAAAGGTCAGCAGTGTGCATAGAATTTAAAGCATTAATACTTTGGTTACGAGTTAGCATTGAGGGCTTTGATCAAGGCCTCAATGTCTGACTTCCGATGAATGCATCCTCATGAGTGGCTGGGGAATGGCGTGGGAAGTGGAGCCACCAGTGTGGGTTGTAGAGACCAATGCCTTCCCATCATCTCCCATGCGCATGTAGCTTGGTGCTGGCTGCTCCTGAGCTCTTGCTTGTTGGAATTCATGAGTGTTTGTCTCATGTCAAGAGAGTATTCAGTTAACTTGTAACTGAATCCTTCAACCATACAACAGGAACTCACCATTAAAAGGAAGAGACAACCAACTGGTGGTTGAATCCTCTCACACACATCTTACAACCAAGATCCAGAAGTAAACTGGCTATAGAAGCTGAGAATCTCTAGTTTGAATCTATCCTTCTGTAGTAACACAACACTTTGAGTTTGTGTACTTAAGATGAAAGGATTTAGAACAGTAAGCTAGAGCTTAAGAGAAGATAAAAAGAGTTTAGAGTGAGTTTTACAAGTATTAGGCTGCCTTAAGGGAAGAGAGTTAAGGCAGCCTCTAAACCATAACTCTAAACTCCTTACATTGTGAATATTGTTTAGACACAAGCAAGGAGAGAGAGCCACGAAATTAGACTGAAAGAACTTGTATTGATCTGGATAGATGTTACAAGAGGTGGTGAAGCCTTTATATAGGCAATCACTTACAATAAACAAAGATTAAATCAGGAAACACTAAACAACTAATATAATGGGAAATGGAAGAGTCCAGGAGGATATGGACAAGGGAGGCACGACCAAGCGAAGAAAGAGAGGAGAGAGGTTGGCACAGCTCTGGTTGAGTGAAAGTGGCAGTCAGTTTGCTTTCTAAGCAACCCATGTGACTTCTTCTTTTCAAATTCAACCAACCTCTATTATTTAAATTCAAACATGTTTACTTGACTTCTCAGATGTTCCCAGCGTCTATAAGTCCTCCACAACTCATTCTTTGCCGCAAGTCGGGTTAGGTCAAATGGTGTAGCTTTGGAGCAAGTGCATACAAAAGCAGAACCAAATTGGCTTCTCTTGATGAACTTATCCTTGGATCATCAACCAGCTTCTTCTGGTCGTTCCTATATTTATTTCAATACTCCCCTCAAGCTTGACCATAGGAGATCCTTGGACAAGCTTGGAAGCTGAGCACTTGGGCAAAAACCTAAGTGTGAGAAACCTCATGGGATAAAACCATCACTTAGGGAAAAAGAGTGCAACTACCCTCAGCCTAGGGATTGGCCAGTGAGTCTAGGAGTTTAAGATGATTTTGAAGGACTCCTTAGACTCTGGATCATGGCCTTTACTTCCATTGCGAAGGCACCAATGCCTTCCTTGCTTCACTCATCACCTTTGAGCTTGTTCTTGTGGTGAGCTTGTCTCCCCTTTCTTTTGGCTTCTTGCCTTCATCATGGGTTGAGTCCAAGCCTGCCTTGTTCATGAGCTAAATAGGTACCTGATTCAAACAATGCACAAACACATGCATCAATTCTCGAGGGCAGGACCTAAAAATCATAAGCATTTGTATAGATTTAGTTGCTTCCCTTGCATAAGTTTCTGAGAATGGACATTGGCTTCTCATATTTAACACCCTCTCAAGCTTACGACTGAGAATGAGAGTATGTGGTCAAGCTTGGAAGATGAAACCATGATGATCACCTTGAGACAACAGCCTCTTAACGAAGCTTCATCTGCCAGGTACAAGCACACATGCTATGGGCTGATTCATAGCTTCCCACGAAGATAACTGTTCTAACTCCTTTTTAGAAGCTGATCCATAGCTTCCCAACCAGAAGGTAACTGTTCTAACTCCATGCCTTGGGCTGATTCATAGCTTTCCACTTTCGGCTTGACTCTGCGGTCTTAATAGTGATCTAGTTGTTCTGTCCTTGTTGAATTCTTCTTGCAATGGAAGCCATGGAAGCTCATTTTCAGCCCCCTCAAGCTTGACTCAGGTATAGGGGAGGAGACAAGCGATATAACTTTAAGCCACCTGGTCTAATCCATGACTCTTTCTCCATGGTCAGGAATATGCATCTTGTTAGGGCTCACGATCAACATGGAAATCTGTCAAACCAACACTAAGACAAGCATCGTAGACAACAAGAGACCAGAACATTGGTTTCACCAAGTCTGATCTTTAAAACACAATTTAAATAAGCACAGCAGCAATGGACAGATATCGTAAGATTACATCTTAGCAACACTCTCGGATCCTAATCATCAAGACTAAGCATTCAGGCAACAAGAGAATTAAGTAACGAGTAAAAGTAACCAGAGAATAAGTAGAGAGTAAAGAATGATGTAACCAGAGTTTTAGTAGCCAGAGAATAGGAGAATCTTGGAGAATAAGTAACTTGAGAATCGAGAGAATGAGAGAATAGAGAATAGAATTTGCTCAAGAGTTCTAATGGACAGAGTTTTGCTCTGTTTTCTTGAGTTTTTCTTGGAAGCATAAACAGCCGAAGCATCAATACTCATCAAGAGTTTGGTGCTTTAGTAACTGAAACCTGATGGACCATTGAACAATTAATTTGCTCACTGATCTTAGACAAGTGCCACTGGAATAACTCATGGACTGATGTTTTCGGGGCTTGCAAATTACCATCAGAATAACACATAAACAAGTGTTTTCTATGGCTCACACAACAAAGAAACCAATGGATCAAAAGCAGTCACGTCCCTTTGGTCAAAGAGATGCTCCATAAAGAACAAGCTATTATCGATGGATAAAGCATAATGGTGGCATTTTCAAAATATTTCCCTTCCTCAAGCTTGATTCAAGATACTAACAAGTCTTGACCAAGCTAACACTATATGTCGAGTGGGAGAAAATATTTATTCAAAGCAGAGAAAATGGGTGAGTTTAATCCCAAAGAAGGCAACAGCTCGATACCATGTTGGAATTCATGAGTGTTTGTCTCATGTCAAGAGAGTATTCAGTTAACTTGTAACTGAATCCCTTCAACCATACAACAGGAACTCACCATTAAAAGGAAGAGACAACCAACTGGTGGTTGAATCCTCTCACACGCCTATCACACAACCAGATCCAGAGAATGGCTGGCTATAGAAAGCGAGAATCTCTAGTTTGAATCTATCCTTCGTAGTAACACAACACTTTGAGTTTGTGTACTTAAGATGAAGAGGATTTAGAACCAGTAAGCTAGAGCTTAAGAGAGAGATAAGAAGAGTTTAGAGTGAGTTTTCAAGGTATTGCTTAAGGGAAAGAGTTAAGGCAGCCTCTAAACCATAACTCTAAACTCCATTGTGAATATTGTTTGACACAAGCAAGGAGAGCCACAGTGAAATTGAAAGAACTTGTATTGATCTTGGATAGATGTTACAAGGGTGGTGAAGCCTTTATATAGGCAATCACTTACAATAAACAAAGATTAAATCAGGAAACACTAAACAACTAATATAATGGGGAAATGGAAGAGTCGGGGAGGATATGGACAAGGGAGGCCGACCAGAAGAGAGAAGAGACAGGAGAGGTTGGCACAGCCTGGTTGAGTGAAAGTGGGTCCATTTTGCTTCTCTAAGCTTAACCATGTGACTTCTTCTTTCAGTAATGGCTCTACATTATTTAAATTCAAACATGTTTACTTGACTTCTCAGATGTTCCCAGCGTCTATAAGTCCTCCACAACTCATTCTTTGCCTTAAGTCAGGTTAGGTCAAATGGTAGCTTGTGGAGCAGTCTGTACCTAAAGCAGAACCAAATTGGCTTCTCTTGATGAACTTATCCTTGGATCATCAACCAGCTTCTTCTTCTGGTGGTTCCTATATTTATTTCAATAGCTTCATGGGCTCTGGCTTGGTAGGGCTTGTTAGCTGAGGCTGGCTGAGATGTATTGAAATAAATAAAGGAATGACGGAAGGTTGATGATCTGAAGATATAATTCAAATCGGAAGCCCAATTTGTTTTGTTTTGTCGCAGTTTTATCCTGGCTACACTGTTTGACACGACTTTGAAGGTTGTGGAAAGACATGGACGGGGACCTCTGTGAAGTAGGAAAAATGTTTGAATTTAAATAAGAGAGGCTTGTTTGGTGAAGAGAATGGCGTAATGCTTTGGCGGTAGGACTATCCCTTTCGGCAGGCGTGCGCACCTCTCACCGCTCTTTCTCGCTTCTGATGGTGCCTCCCCGTCCACTCTCCTGGACTTCTTCCATTTCCCCATTTATTAGTTGTTTGGTGTTCCGCGATTGTAATCTTTGTTTATTAGTAATTGATTGACTGAAGCTTCCGCTCTTCTGTAACAGTTATCGAGTATCGTACAAGGAATTCTTTCGATCTATTTCGTGTCTCTCTCTCTCCCTTTGCTGTGTGCAAACAATATTCACAATGTAAGGAGTTTGGAGTTGTGGTTTGAGCTTATACGCCCTAAGACTTGTCTTTAATACTTTCAAGCTCTCTTCTTTATCTTCTCTTAGCTCTAACGCTTGATCTAACAAATCTTAAGCAAACTCAAGAATGACTCGATAATTCAAACAGAGATTCTCGGCTTTCTTAACGGTTGCTCAGGATAACTTGGGGCCGTAGGCGTATTGAAATTCAACCACAGTTGATTGTCTTTCCTTTATGGTGGTTCGTTGTATGGTTGAAGGATTCAGTCAAGTTAACTGATACTCTTGACATGAGACAAACCTCATGATTCAACATGAGATGAAAATCCAGCGAGATGTTCTTGGGTGTCCTTTATACTTGCAATGCTCAAGTTACTGACTGTCTCCTCCTCCTCTTGGTTTGAAGTAAGCTTTGTTAGCAGAGGCACTCTCTACCTTCTCAGCCTTGTGAACCATAGATAACTCCCCTTTTCCACCACCAAAGAGACCATCGAGCCTATCTCCTTTTGAAGTTGAGCACACACTTCATCATAACTGGAAGCTCCTTTTCTCTCAAAATGTGCCTGACCACATCATTGAAGCTTGGGCTGAGTGTGAAAAATAGTCCAAAGACCTTGTCTTGCTCCGCCTAGCTTCAAGTTTCAGGATCATTGGAGCTTGGCCTTAGCATCTCTAGCTCAGACCATAGCTGACTGTACTTCCCAAGGTGTTTGGTGAAGTCTCCTTCTTCTTGCTGCAAGTTGTTGATGGCTCTCTTCACTTCATAGATCACAGTAAGGTTTGAAGTGTTGCCATACACTCTCTGCAGGGTATCCCACAACCTTTGGAGTTTCACAGTGTGAGTAATGAAAGAAAATGAGAACAAGTAGCAGTAGAACAGTATAAGTGATGAGGAATCCATGGAACAAGAGAGGGAGAGAGAGAGAGTTTGCAAGAGTAAAGAAGGATTTTTTTATTTCCTTAGATGATATGTGCTTACAATTACAATATAAATAGGCACAGCAAAGTGAGATAAGACAACAAGAATAAGAATAAAGAATGAGGCTGCCCAAGGCTTGAAAGGGACAGGACTCAAGCAGCCCTGACCTGCAAAAAGAACATGTGATCTTTACTATATTTAAATGCCAACTTGCTTCTGACCTTTCTGAACTCTCCAGCGGTCCTAAGCACTCCAGAACACTCCATTGACTATTTAAAATAGTTCCTTGCCTCTAAACTCAGCTCTGGTCGAGTTGCTTCCTTGGTAGGCAAGTCTTGTCTGAGGACTGACTTGTGTTCAAGTCTATGCTGATCATATCTCAATTCATCCGGATGCTGCTCTTTCTTTCTCTTCCTTCTCATGTCTTCATTTCAATACTCCCCTCAAGCTTTACCATAAGGCATGGTTAAGCTTGGAACCCTAGACATCCCTCATTAAAACCTTTTGTGTGAAAAACCAATGGGACAAAACACACAAGAGGAAAAAGAGTAGATGCTTCATGGCTTAAGAGATCATGATCTGGACAAGTCTATGAGTCCCAATCTTGGATGGATGGACTCACAGACCTTAGTACTTGCTCCTTTGGTGAAGATATCTGCTAGCTGATCTTCACTCCAGTGTAGAGGTAGAATGATCTTACGCTCACTGCTTGTCTCACCTTGTGACAATCCACTTCAATGTGTTTTGTTCTCTCATGGAAGACTGAGTTGGAGGCTATGTGAATGGCTGCCTGGTTATCACAGTGCATTGTGATTGGTGTTGTTGTCTCAATGCCCAAGTCCTTTAGCAAGTTTCTGATCCATATAAGCTCACTAGTCAGCTTTCTCATGGCTCTATATTCTGCCTCAACACTTGAACATGATACAACCTTCTGCTTCTTGCTTTTCCAAGTGACTAGATTGCCTCATGAAGGTGCAATAGCCTGTTGTAGACCTCCTGTCCACTCTATCACCTGCCCAATCATCACAGTATCCTACAATCTACATTGCTCTTGTTGCCCATCCATACACCTTGACCAGGAGCTTCCTTAGATATCTTAGAATCCTTTCCACCATATTCCAATGATGAACTTTAGGGGCTTGCATATGCTGACTGACTTGGTTCACTGCAAAGCAAATATCTGGTCTTGTGATGGTAAGATAGATCAGCTTCCCAACCATTTTCCTATAGAGTTTGAAGTCTCCAAATGGTTCATCTTCAAACTCCCCTCACGCAAGACCTTGTACCCTTCTTAGTGGTGTCTTGGCTGTTCTTTCTTTAAGCTTTCCTGCCTCACTTAAGATATCAAGTGTGTACTTTCTTTGAGATAGGAAGAGCCCTCTTTAGCGGCATATTTCTATCCTAGAAAGTACTTTAACTCACCAAATCTTTAATATCAAAAGCAGATTTAAGAAAGCTTTAGTTGAGATGATACCTTCCTTGTCATTTCCTGTGATGATGATATCATCTACATAAATTAGAACTGCCACAATCCCTTACTTGCTGGTGAGAGTGAAGAGTGTATGATCGGGTTCTGATTTAACAAACCCTTTCCATTAAGGGTTGTACTTAACTTGTGATACCAGGCTCTTGGTGATTGCTTTAATCCATAGATAGCTTTCTTCAATCTTAGGACATTTCCAGGCTTGACCATGTCATCCATACCAGGTGGTGGTCTCATGTAGACCTCATCTTCTAGCTCTCCTTGAAGAAAGGCATTTTGACATCCATCCGCCATAAATCCCATTCCAAGTTCACAGCAACTGAAAGTAGGATCCTTATGGTGTGGAGTTTAGCTACTGGTGCAAATGTGTCTAGGTAGTCTTCTCCATAGACTTGAGTGTATCCTTGCCACTAGTCTTGTCTTCTTCCTCTCTGGTTGTCCATTTGCCTTGTACTTGATGGTGAAAAGTAGTGACTAGTGACTGCTTTCTTTCCTTTAGGAAGCTTCAGTCTCATACCAAGTATCATTCTTGATCATGGCTCCAACTTCATCTCCAACAGAATCTCTCCACTCATCATGCTCCATTGCTTCTTCATAAGTCTTTGGAACATAATCTTGATCCAGATTGGTGATGAAGGCTACATGATCTTGAGGATAACTAGCAAAGGAGCAGGCTGCCTGGATAGGATGAGCTGCATTCTGTTGAAGTATACTCTGGTGTTAACCCAATTAGATGGATCTTTTCTCACTCTGGTACTTCTTCTTAATGGCTGAATCTGCTCCTCTATTACTGCCTCTTCCTGTCCTTGATCACCATCTGATCATCACTAGACTGATCAGATTCGCTCCATCTTGATCATGAACTGAAGCTGAACCATCTTCGGTGTTTCTGGTGTTGGTTCATGCTCATTGCCCTCAGGATCAGGATGGACTGGTTCAACACTTGGTGCTGCTTCTTCATTGTTGACAGCAACTGGTGGTGATGTAGTGGTTCTAGAACCTCGCCTTTAGGTGAGTAATGCCTAAACTCTCGAGAATGGTTCTCAGGTTGTTTGCCTATCTGATGGTTCTGTGAGAGATCTCTAAGACTTTCCCAGCTCTTCTCATGTAGTACCCCTTTGATTCTACAAACTTCACATCCCTTGAGACCATCACTCTTCTTGAATCTGGTACATAACACTTGTACCCTTTCGTGTGTGAGAGTATCCTGAACATAGCTTTGATACTCTTGGGATCAAACTTGTTCCTTTGTTCACCTGGTACCAATACATAGCACACACACCCAAACACCTGAAAATGATCTATGGGAGGCTGAGTCTTGTTTAATACCTGAAATGGAGAGACATCTTTGAGGACTTTGGTAGGAATCTGTTGATAAGATAGCATGCAGAAACCACAGCATCTCCCCAAAACCTCTTTGGGACATTGGTGTGGAACATCATGCTCCTTGCAACCTCCATAAGATGGCGATTTTCCTCTCAGCCACTCCATTTTGTTGTGGTGTGTATGGGCAGCTGGTCTGGTGAATAATACCATGTTTTGCTAAGTGTTGTTTGAAGGCATGGCTAGTGTATTCTCCCCATTATCAGACTAAAATTTTTATCTTGGAATTGAAATGGTTAGTGACATAGTTTTGGAAGTTTATAAAAGCTTCTAGGACCCTATCTTTGCTTTTAATCAGTGTGAGCCAAGTATATTTTGATTTCTCATCTATGAATGTCACAAAATATTTATGATTTTCTCTAGAAACACAAGGTGAAGTCCAAACATCGAGTGAACTAGATCAAAACAATTCTCATAGATAGTCATAGATGAAGGAAATCTTGATTTATGATGTTTACCAAGAATACAAGCCTCACAAGTTTCATTTTGCAAAGATAGATCAGGGAACATCAATTTTAAAGCATGAGAAGGGGTGGCCTAATCTAGCATGCCATAACACATCATTAGCTAAGACAGAGAGAATTAAAAGCATAAGTAGAATCGATCTAAGCTTGGTATCTTCAGGAAATACAGCTCTCCCTTGCTTACACCTTTGCCCAGCATCTTACTGGTCTTAATATCCTGAAAGCACACATCATTAGGACTAAAAATAACATTGCAATTTAAATCATTAGTTGCTCTTTTCACGAGATAAAGATTAGAAGCAAAGGCTGGCATGTAAAAGCTTGAGATTCTTTATCAAACAGATTCAGATTCCTACTCCTTTCTCCAAGCAAGGCTGCGAACATCCATTTTGAAGATATTATCATGGAAAACGTCAAGAACCCAATCATCATTGACCAAAACTATGGTTCAAGAGGCGGGGTAAGTATACATATATACCGGAGAAAAATCTTAAAACCAAAACTGATATTAACATCTTCATCGTTCAGCAGCTTACCGAAATATATATATTTTTTGTGTTTTGTAGGAGTCAAGAGTTGCCATAAGCGATGTGTTGTTCAAGAATGTAAGAGGAACAACAATTACAAAAGATTTTGTTCAGTTCATGTGCAGCAAATCGGTACCGTGTAAAGGAGTCAGAGTCGAAGATGTGAACCTAAACTTCGTAGGCCCCAAAGGAGGACATCCGTCTGCATCAGGTGGTTTGATCGGATCTCTTTGTAATAACGTCAATGTTCTCACTGGTGGAAAGATTAACTTCCCTCTGTGTCCAAAATAAGCTTTTGGTCTAAAAATATAAT
>JAAMPC010001038.1:0-10992 GCA_016771965.1 Brassica carinata
TTCATACTGGAAAGCGTCATGGAAAATATGATCCTTTTACTTTAGCTTCACAAGAAGATCAAGTATGTTACGTTCCGTATCCACGAGTAACTCAGAAAAAAGACCATCATTGGAAAGCAGCTATTGATTCAACCAGGGAAAATATTGGTGAATCAAAATTTTGATTCCACTGCAATGCAACATAGTGATGATAATTCAGTTGTTTCTACTGATCTTCTACAAGCTTAAAACATTAGTCAAACTGAAAATCTCGAAGATGTAGAAGAGGAAGCAGGATTAAGATCAGATGCTGAGGATGAAAATAATAATTACGAGTTAACAGATGAAGAATCTGATTAAATTTGGTGTTGTAGTTTTATATTTTATATAACTGAGAGTTTTATGGTTTTGGAATTGAACTTTATACTATGGTTTAAGAATTTAAATTTACACTATTTATTTATTTATTGTCTTTGATGTCTTTTGTATGACTGACATGTATTATACTAGTATAATGTTCTTGTGTCGACACCGAAAGGTCACCGTCCGTTCCTTATTAATTTTTTTTTTCTGATGAACCTCTTTGTCTTAGATTAGAATGAGAAGAAATGAAGAATCAACCAAAGCTCGACAAAACAGAGAATAATTGAGGAAGATATCTAGTTTCCTTTGATTTCTTCATTGATCGGCATGCAGCAGCTTCAGTGTTTAACCCCACCAGTTCATGTTTTCGTTTTGGCTCAGGTAAGTGTTTATCTCTGCTTTGTTCTGGATTTGAGTAAGGATTTTATGAATTCATATGGATCAGAATATGGATATATAGGCTTGTTCAGGCGGCTCACTGTCAAGAGTGTGGGGACCAAAATTCACACCGTCGATTTTAATGAATAAAAGCGGAGGAAACCAAGTAAACCGATTTTCCACGAAGGTCCAATTCTCCGTAATCACTTTAGAGCGTAGGAAGATAGACAGCAAAATAAAATTGAATGGTTTCTCAGGCGTTTATTAATTGAATAATCGAATACAAGATTTCTCCGAGAGGAGTAAAGATATGCTAACTAGATAAAAGCATAACAGAAAATGCAAAAGCGTCCTAAGTCTTGCCTTGCTAGTCTAACCACCTAAGTTCTAAGTTCTCTAAGCTAGCAGGAGTAGTCTAAATTCTCGGATCCTTTTTCTTCGCTCCAGCTCTCCTTATATAGTTGCTTTAAGTCGGCGGCCCCTTTATCCTTTTGCCTTTGGGCCCAAGTTTATCTCTTTTACGGAATATTCCATTTTCATCGATCTTCTAGTTATCCTAGAATCTTAACATTTGTCTTTGGAAACTTAGCATTTATCCTACTTCATGAGTTAGGATAAACCGTCATAGCTCCTTGGTCTTGGATCCCTGATATCACTCAAATTATCCTAAGGAGTGACTTTACTCTCTCAAATAAGAGGTTCGGTTGTAGTAGGGATCGAATCCACGAGAGCTAGTGTACAAATAAGATGCAATCTTAATGACTATGCTAGGTTGAAAATAGTTTAAAGTAAATTGCGGGTTTAGTGAGTAAGGATAAGATTACTCAGTTGAGCGGATTTGGTTTTAAAACAATAAAGAAAAGTAGTTAGATTCATGGTAGGTATTCAGGAATTCAAGATTACAAATACTATAAAGGCTAACAAGTTGCTTGCATGATATGTCGAGCTCAACACTTATTAAATGAATCCATCAGCTCTCACATTATTTAGACCATCTATTACTTATATGCTAAATGGTGTTGCGATCGGTACTCTGCCGATAGTATCGATCGATGTTTCGATAGGAATATCGACCGATACACCTATCGTGGATCGATTACTCTATAGGAGTATCGATCGTCACGCTCTAAGAAAGCTTTATGTGCGAGTTGATACAATGCTCACCATGATCTTAGATCAGCTTTCGCATATCTCAAGAGTGTCATAGCATGTTTAGGATGTTGTCAGGTATTGCATGTAATAAACAATGCAATCCAAGTTTGATGTGATCTTGGCCAGCAATGGAACTGAAGAGATGGAACAGCTTGAACCAGAGCTTAAGGAAGTTGAAAAGAAAACCAAGGCAGCAAACAATAGGAATCAGATGACAAGGATCTAGAAGTGCCAAGCGGCCCAATGACTAGATCAAAGCAAGCAAGATTTCAACAAATCAACTCCCTATCCAGGGCAGTCTAGAGTGTGCTTATCAACCTACTCTGGTTGTGATTCAAGCCATCTAAGACATTCATCAAGAGAGGTGTTGACTTTACTTTCACTTTCCTTGGTTTGGTTTTGTCCCAATGGGTTTTCCAAACAAGGTTTTAATGAGGCTTGGACACAACACTTATACAAAAGCCTCTTGATGAAACCAGGCCCATTTTCTATCCTATTTTCGTGCAAGAAGGATCCAGGGCCTTTTCTTACTTTAAAATTTGAACTTAGTCTTTGTATTTATTGTTATGTGTGTTTCGAAGCTGTGCATGTACATTCTTTTCTCTTTATATGATGGGCCGGAATCCCTTAATAAAATCATCAAACTTCTTTCTAATAAAAATTCTCTTTGAATCTTGTTTGATCAAGCTTGTTCTAAGTGTATTTCGGATCCTTGATCCCTTGCAAGCAAACCCTTGAAAGTCTGAGAGAAAATCCAACTCTTAGAAGTTTCACCTCAATCTTCCATTTGGCTACCTACAGTTTCAAAGTGGGCACTTTGGAAATCTGCAGCGCCGAACTCTAGGAAATTCTTCAGTTCATCATCGATCTTTGGAGAGCATCAGGGGCGTGATCATCTCAACCAGGATCACAACAAGTGGTAATGCATGGAAAACGCTTTTAAAACAAAACAGGGTTATATGAATGGTTGGTAATGCCATTTGGGTTAACTAATGCACCTAGCACCTTCATGAGACTAATGAACCATGTTCTTAGATCATTTATAGGTCATTTTGTTGTGGTATGTTTTGATGATATTCTTATCTACAGAAAGATTTGGATGAGCATATTGAGCATCTTAGAAAGGTTAAGTGCTTAGGAAGAATCCTTGTTTGCTAATCTAAAGAAATGTACTTTTAGCAGATAACCTTGTCTTTTTAGGTTTTGTTGTGAGTGCATATGGAATCCATGTTGATGAAGAAAAGATCAAAGCTATCAAAGAATGGCCAAATCCAAAGATAGTTGGTGAAGTGAGAAGCTTTCATGGTCTAGCGGTTTTACAAGAGATTTGTCAAGGATTTTAGTACTTTTGCTGCACCACTGACTGAAGTAATCAAGAAAAACGTAGGGTTCAAGTGGGAACAAGCACAGGAAGAAGCATTCCAAACCTTGAAAGAGAAACTCACCAATTCACTAGTTCTTCCCCTCCCTCACTTTTCTAAAACATTTGAAATAGAATGTGATGCATCTGGTGTTGGTGTAGGTGCTGTGCTTATGCAGGAAAAGAAACCAATAGCTTTCATTAGTGAAAAGCTTGGAGGTGCTACTTTGAACTATCCAACGTATGACAAAGAACTCTATGCACTTCTGAGAGCATTGCAAACATGGCAACACTATCTCTGGCCTAAGGAGTTTGTCATCCACACTGATCATGAATCTCAAGCATCTCAAGGGACAACAGAAACTGAACAAGAGACATGCTAGATGGATTGAATTCATTGAAACCTTTCCCTATGTGATCAAGTACAAGAAAGGTAAGGAAAACATAGTTGCTGATGCACTATCTCGAAGGTATGTTCTCTTAAACACTCTTGAAACCAAATTACTTGGATTTGAACATATCAAAACTTTGTATGCCACTGATTCTGATTTTAAGGATATATATGCTTCTTGTGAGAAGTTTGGACGGTAAGTACTTCAAGAATGATGGTTTTCTCTTCTTTGAAAATAGACTATGTGTGCCTAACTCTTCTTTGAGAGAATTGTTTGTCAAAGAAGCTCACGCAGGTGGACTTGGAGGACATTTTGGCGTGGCTAAGACTCTGAGTGTAATGCAAGAGCACTTCTATTGGCCGCACATGAGGAGAGATGTAGAAAAGCTACTTAGAGATGTATCACTTGCAAACAAGCTCTAAAGTCCAAAACCACGGTCTGTATAATTCCTTACCCATTCTTTGCATCCATGGCATGACATTTCAATGGATTTTGTTTTGGATTACCTAGGACTAAACCGAAGAGATTCTCGTGTTTGTAGTTGTTGATAGGTTCTCAAAATGGCTCACTTTATTCCCTGTCATAAAACCGATGATGCTGTGTTGCTAATCTGTTCTTTAAGGAAATTGTTAGACTTCATGGTATGCCTAGGACAATTGTTTCTGATAGAGACACAAAGTTTCTTAGCTTCTTTTGGAAAACCTTGTGGTCTGTTAGAACTAACAATGTTTCTCTACTACTTGTCATCCACAGTCTGGATGGACAAACTGAAGTTGTCAATAGAACATTGTCTACCCTGTTGTGCATTGATTAAAAGGAATATTAGAACTTGGGAAGAATGTTTGCCTCATGTAGAATTTGCTTATAATCATGCTAAGCATTCTCACCTAAGTTCTTCCATTTGAAATTGCCTATGGTTTCAACCCTTTATCACCTTTGGATCTAATGCCTTTACCTTTGAGGAAAGAGTTAGCCTTGATGGACAAAAGAAAGCTGAACTTGTTAAGCAGATACATGAGAAGGCACGGATCAATATAGAGAACAAGACCAAGCTCTATGCCAAGCAAGCTAACAAAGGGAGAAAAGAAATGATTCAAGAAGGAGATTTAGTTTGATACACCTGAGGAAGGACAGATTTCCTAATGAAAGAAAATCCAAACTCATGCCTAGATTAGATGGTCCTTTCAAAGTCATCAAGAAGATCAATGACAATGCCTATCAACTGATCTCCAAGGTAAGTATAATGTAAGTTCAAGCTTCAATGTTACTGATTTAGTTCCTTATTAGTAAGAAACGGATTTGGGGTCAAATCCTTCTCAAGTGGGAGAGGATGATGTGATCTTGGCCAGCAGAACTGAAGAGATGGAACAGCTTGAACCAGAGCTTAAGGAAGTTGAAGAAAGAACCAAAGAACAGCTTAAACCTCGAGGAATCAGATGACAAGGATCAAGTGCCAATGCCCAATGACTATATCAAAAAGCAAGATTTCAACAAGCCTTTCATCAACTCCTACACACTATCCAGGGCAGTCTAGAGTGTGCTTATCCAACTACTGGTTGTGATTCAAGCCATCTAAGACATTCATCAAGAGAGGTGTTGTAACTTGCACTCTTTTCCTTGGTTTGGTTTTGTCCCAATGGGTTTTCCAAACAAGGTTTTAATGAGGCTTGGACACAACACTTATACAAAAGCCTCTTGATAAAACCAGGCCTATTTTCTATCCTATTTTCGTGCAAGAAGGATCCAGGAGCCTTTTCTTACTTTAAAATTTGAACTTAGTCTTTGTATTTTATCATGTGTTTCCAAGCATGTACAGTCTTCTTCTCTTAATATGATGGACGAAATCCCTTAATAAAATCATCAAACTTCTTTCTAATAAAAATTTTCTTTGAATCTTGTTTGATCAAGCTTGTTCTAAGTGTATTTCGATCCTTGATCCTACCAGCAAAACCCTTGAAAGTCTGAGAGAAAATCCGAACTCTTAGAAGTTTCACCTCAATCTTCCATTTGGCTACCTACAGTTTCAAAGTGGGCACTTTGAAATCTTCCTTGAGCACTTCGAACTCTAGGAAATTCTTCAGTTCATCATCACAATCTTTGGAGAGCATCGGGACGGATCATCTCAACCAGATCACAACAAAGTTCATGTTCTAGGTAGCTAAGCTAAAAGCATTAGTGAACAATCCTAACAATAAATATCACAACTATAGCAATTATAGGTTGGGGCTAATCCCTCATATCATATTTAAACCCTAAATCTAACAAATGAATCTACTCAGACATGGCTAAGTAGTTCATAGCAACAAGGTAATAATATAAATTCATAGATCTATTAAGGTGAACACTTAGGTCCCAATCACAAATATCTTTGATCTCTCCTAGATCTAGAATTCTATAACCTTTGTTAACAAATAAAGAACTGAATAGAACTTTATTGAGAACTTGCAAAGTAATGAAAACAGAAATGAGTAGAAGAAGAAGAAACTCTTTAGAACTTAGAAACTGTTAAAACTTGTATTCAATTATAAAACTCTAAAACTATCAAAAACTATATCTCTGCCAAAACACTTAGCACATATAAATAACGAAGTTCATTAGGTTAAAAACTCGCCAGGGGCATTCTTGTAAAATGTGATATCTTGGCTTCAAGTTCGCCAAGTCCAACTTGTCTTTCTCACTAGTATTGATCGATAGTACATGGTGTACATCGATTGATTATTGTCTCCGATGTATCGCCCTTCGATTACCCCCAGACTTAACCTTTTGCTTGTCCTCAAGCAAACACACATGCAGTCTTTATGAAAGAGGTTTTGAATGAAAGTAAATGAAGAACAGAGTGAAGAACAATGAAGAAGGAGAGAGAGGTGATTCCGAGAGAGAGAGAGAGAGTTTGCAAAGTAATAAGAAAAGAAGGATATGATTTCCTTGATCTTATAATGAGAGACTATACAAGTATTTAAAGGCAAGTTGCCTACTAAGGAGAAATAATAAACTATCCTAAGTAAGTACAGAAATATTAAACTAATGAGATCAAGACAAAGCCTTGAAAGGGACAGTACATCAACAGCACACCTTTAAATGGAACATGTGATGTTGCTTAATTTATTCATTCTTCTTCTCTCATATTCCAACGGTCTCCACCCTCTTGTGTCGCACCAAAGATGAGTCTGAATGTGCCTTGCCTTCCAAGCCACTTTAGGTCATGTCTTGATAACTTGTGTGACAAGGTCATAGACTTGAGAGAATTAAGTAAGCTCGATCTGTTCTTCTTCTCCAGCTCCTCTCTTCTCTTTATCTATTTATTTCCTTTGTCAATACTCCCCTCAAGCTTAACCATACAGCATGGTTGAGTTGAAACCATGAACACATCCTCATTAAAACCTTATGTGTGAAAAAACCTAATGGGACAAAACACACATAAGGAAAAGAGTAGATGCTTCATGGCTTAAGGAGATCAGGATCTGGACAAGTCTATGAGTCCCAATCTTGGATGAATGAACTCACAGACTTTGGTGCTTGCTCCTTTGGTGAAGATATCAGCTAGCTGGTCTTCACTCCTAGTGTAGCAAGGTAGAATGATCTTCGCTCCACAGCTTGTCTGTGTGACAATCTACTTCAATATGCTTTGTTCTCTCATGGAAGACTGAGTTTGAAGCAATATGAATGGCTGCCTGGTTATCACAGTGCATTGTGATTGGTGTTGTTGTCTCATGCCCAAGTCTCTTAGCAAGTTTCTGATCCAAATGAGCTCACAGGTCAGCTTCCTCATTGCTCTATATTCTGCCTCAGCACTTGAACATGATACCACCTTTTGCTTCTTGCTCTTCCAAACTAGATTGCCTCCAATGAAGGTACAATAACCAGTAGTGGACCTCCTGTCCACTCTATCACCAGCCAATCTGCATCACAATATCCTACAATCTCTTGCTCTTGTTGCACCCCATCCACACACTGACCGGAGCCTCCCTTAGATATCTCATGATCCTCTCCACCATGTTCCAATCATGGACCTTTGGTGCTTGCATATGCTGACTAACTTGATTCACAGCAGCAGATGTCTGGTCTTGTAATGGTGAGATAGATCAGCTTCCCAACCATCCTCCTATAAAGCTTGAAGTCACCAAATGGAGTATCCTCAAACTCCCCTCACGCAGACTTTGTAACCCTCTTCAAGTGGTGTCTTAGCTACTCTTTCTCCAAGCTTTCCTGCCTCATTTAAATCAAGTGTGTACTTTCTTTGAGATAAGAACAGCCCCTCTTTAGGCTGCATATCTCAATCCTAGAAAGTACTTTAGCTCTCCCAAATCTTTAATATCAAAGCTAGACTTAAGAAAAGCTTTAATAGAGGTGATACCTTCCTTGTTGCTTCCTGTGATGATAATATCATCTACATAGATCAAAATCACCACAATTCCTTGCTTGTGAGGGTGAAGAGAGTGTGGTCAGCTTCTGATTTTACAAACCCTCTTCCATTGAGGGTTGTACTCAGCTTGTGATACCAGGTTCTTGGTGATTGTTTTAGACCATAGATAGCCTTCTTCAACCTTAGAACATTTCCTGGCTTGACCATGTCTTCCATACCAGGTGGTGGCCTCATATAAACTTCATCCTCCAGCTCTCCTTGTAGGAAAGCATTCTTGACATCCATCTACCATAGATCCCATTCCAAGTTTACTGCCAGAGAGAATCCTTATGGTGTGGAGTTTGGCTACTGGTGCAAAGGTGTCTAGGTAGTCTTCTCCATAGACTTGAGTGTATCCTCTTGCCACTAGTCTTGTCTTCTTCCTCTCTGGTTGTCCATTTTCCTTGTACTTGATGGTGAAGAGTAGCTGGCTGGTGACTGCTTTCTTCCCTTTAGGAAGCTCAGTCTCATACCAAGTATCATTCTTGATCATAGCTCCTACTTCATCTCCAACAGACTCTCTCCTCATCATGCTCCATAGCTTCTTCATAAGTCTTTGGAACATAATCTTGATCCAGATTGGTGATGAAGGCTACATGCTCTTGAGGATAACTAGCAAAGGAGCAGGCTGCTTGAATAGGATGAGCTACAGCATTGCTGTTGAAGTAGACTCTGGTATTAACCCAATTAGATGGGTCTTTTCTCACTCTGGTACTTCTTCTTAATGGCTGAATCTGTTCCTCTATTTGCTCCTTCCTGTCCTTGCTCACAATCATCCCGATCACCACCGATTGATCATATTACCTTCATCTTGATCATGAACTGATGCTGAATCATCTTCTGGTGTTGATTCATGCTCATTGCCTCCCTCAGGATCAGGATGGACTATCTCAGTGGTTGGTTCTGCCTCTTCAGTGTTTCCAGCAGCTGGTGGTGATGGAGATGCTGGTGGCGCCATACTGCTCTCAGCTGGCTAATTCCCAAGTTCTCCAAAATGGTTCTCGGTTGTTTGCCCTATCAGATGGTCCATGTGAGAGATCTCTCAGATTTTCCCAACTCTTCTCATCATAGTACCCTTTTGATTCCACAAACTTCACATCCTTTGAGACCATCACCCTTGTTGAGTCTGGTACATAACACTTGTACCCTTTACGTGTGGGAATACCCTATGAACATAACTTTGATACTCTTGGGATCAAGCTTGTTTCTCTGCTCACCTGGTAGCAAGACATAACACACACACCCAAACACACGCAAATGATCAATGGGTGGTTTAGTTTTGTTTAATACCTGAAATGGAGAAACATCTTTGAGGACTTTAGTTGGGATTCGTTGATAAGGTAGCATGCGAGACCACAGCATCTCCCAAAACCTCTTTGGGACATTTGTGTGGAACATCATGCTCCTTGCAACCTCCATAAGGTGGCAATTTTTCCTCTCAGCCACTCCATTCTGTTGTGGTGTGTATGGACAGCTTGTCTGATGAATAATTCCATGTTTTGCTAGGTGTTGTTTGAAGGCATTGCTAGTGTATTCTCCCACATTATCGACCTAAAATTTTGATCTTGGAATTGAACTGATTAGTCACATAGTTTTGGAAGTTTATAAATGCTTCTAGAACTCTATCTTTACTTTGAATCAGTGTGAGCCAAGTATATTTTGATTTCTCATCTATGAATGTCACAAAATATTTATGGTTTTCTCTAGAAACACAAGGTGCAGTCCAAACATCGAGTGAACTAGATCAAAACAATTCTCATAAATAGTCATAGATGAAGGGAAAGCAGACTTATGATGTTTACCAAGAATACAAGCCTCACAAGATTCATTTTGCAAAGATAGATTAGGTAACATCAATTTTAAAGCAAGAGAATGAGGATGGCCTAATCTAGCATGCCATAACACATCATTAGCTAAAAGCAGCGAGAATTAAAAGCATAAGAGGAATCTGATCTAAGCTTGGTATCTTCAAGGAAATACAGCTCTCCTTGCTCACACCTTTGCCCAGCATCTTACTGGTCTTAATATCCTGAAAGCACACATCATTAGGACTAAAAATAACATTGCAATTTAAATCATTAGTTGCTCTTTTCACGAGATAATAGGTTAGAAGCAAAGGCGGGCATGTAAAGCTTGAGATTCTTTATTAAACAGTTCAGATTTCCTACTCCTTCTATTGGAATTCTATCACCATTTGCAATCACAACACTTCCTAGAGCAGGTTTAATATCATTAATCAGTTTAGCATCCCTAATCATATGATGAGAAGCTCCTGAATCAATTATCAATGGCCTAGTAGTGTGAGATGCATTGTGAATAGAATTTAAAGCATTAATACTTTGGTTACGGAGTTTGCATAAAATCGAACCTTGGAGCGATGGCGTGCCAGCGACTCACGAGGTTAAGCTTTCCTGCGCTCTTCTCACCCGCTTCTTTTTAGCTCGGGCCTTCGCGCCAGCCCTTGCCCTTCCCTTGGGCAGCGGCGGCACCAGCCGCTGGCAGTCCCAGCGAGTTCCCTCTTCGCCGGGGAAGAGATGCATATTCTATCGCGTCCTCTCTTCCAGGAGATCACGATCGAACGGTCGAAGAACCCGATGGATGGATCTGAACATCAAGAGTCCGTTCGGGAACAATAACCCCTTCCGTGAAGCGGGAGGGCATCGGATGGGACTTCAGGGCTGGGAACGGAAGGAGAGCAAAGAGTTGGAGCAGCGGAACATCGGCGTCTCAGTCTCGCCCGCTTTGAGCCTTTTCAGCACTACGCGGGATAGCTTAGCGAAAGAATCAAACCCATCAATCAGGGACGGGTAGCCTCCTGAGCGGCCTGGCGGCGGCTTGACTGGCGGAACCGGCGAACTTGGCGGCCTCACCCATCTCAACATCAGAATCATTCTTTTCAAATTGGGATGAAGACATTTTCTTTCTTGATAGAGAAGAAGAATTTGAAAAGATGTGAAGAATGAAAG
>JAAMPC010001039.1:0-10991 GCA_016771965.1 Brassica carinata
GTTGTGTTTGTTCTTTGAGATCTCGTTCTCAAGTTGGTTCTGTTGGTGGCATAATACTGGTGGTCTCAAGAGTCTGGTGTGGTGTTTGCGTGAAGAAGAAGAGTTAAAGGTGGAAGCTTTGAGGTATTATTGAAGATTCAAGCTTAAAGTTCAGACCTTTGGAGTGTTTGGTGTTTGTGTGAGCTAAAGGAGAAGTCTTTGAGGTTGTCTTGAAGATTTAATCTGAAACTCAGAACTTTATCAACTTGTGTGGTGTGTTGATACAAGTTGAAGTCTTTTCTCAACAATGGAAGGTGGTGGAGTCTACATGAAGGTTGCTGCTACTTTCAAAATAACTATCTTGTGTGGTCAAGGATGGCCAGGAATCTGTGGAAGCAAAGGGTTGTTGAAACACATCACAACGGAGAAGCTCCAAAGCTTATTAATCAAGGTGAGGATGTTCAAGAGGACTCAAGTGATGCGGAAATGGCAGAGAGTGCATTGTGCTCTCAGCTCTTCTTGCATCTTTGGACAGAATCGATGGAAGCTTACAGCTATTGTGAAACAAAGGAGTTGTGGGACACATTGAAGAAGGTGTATGGGAATACATCAAATCTGAGCAGAGTGTTTGAAGTGAAGCAAGCGGCACAATCTGGTGCAAGAGGACATGGACTTTGAAAGCATTTGGGAAAGTTCGAGACTTTATGGTCGAGCTAGAGATGCTGAGGCCGAGTACTACTAATGCTGATGAGCTCAACAAAAGGAGAGCAAGACAAGGTGTTTGGGCTGCTACTCACCTTAAGCCCAGCCTATGGAGGTCTCATTCAACATATGAGGGATGATACACTGCGACTTGGAAGAAGTGTGCTTTCGGATCAAAAGAGCATGGTTCCATGGGATTGTTTGGCAAGAAGGGAAGGGCTGGCTTTGGCAAATCAGGCATCACACGCTGAGCAGGAGAGGTATCAAAGCTAACAAGGCAGTACATGGGAAGTATGAGAAGTTCAATGGAAGCGTGATCATTGCAAGAAGCAAGGTCCTGAGAAGAGTCAATGCTGGATACTTCACCCACATTTGAAACCAGGCCAAGTTCAACAAGGAGGCAAAGGCACATTTGGGAGAGGCTAATGGTGGCGTAAGCTCAAGCAAGAATCAGGAGATGGAAGTGGACAATGGGAAGTCCTTAGTGGCTTATCTTGGCGGTTCTAGCTCAAGAGGCAACAATGATGGAGAGTACTTGAAGAGATCAGACTTGGATGCTCTCATCAAACTCTTCAAGGATAATGGTAACACCTTTGGGTACTCCTTTGGTGCATCCATGATTGCTAGTACTGATAGTTCAATAAACATACATGATCATCTTAGAAATTGTGATATTGATAGGTTGATCATGCATATGATTCTGCTCATACATATAAGCCATCTAATATTCTTGCACATCTTGCAAGTCATCTCCATGTTCATATAAACCTCTCATTGTTGACTCTGGTGCATCTCATCATATGATTAGTGACACTAAGCTGATCACTAGCATTGAGCCTGCCCATGGCAATGTGATGATAGCAAATGGTGCTAAAATTCCTATCAAAGGAATAGAAGCTCAAAGGCTGTTTGATAAGACTCAAAGCTCTTTATGCCTGATTTCACTTCTAATCTATTATCTGAAGAAATGTGCTACTGATCTAAATTGTAATGTCATTTTCAGTCCTAACAGTGTGAAATTTCCAGGATATTGAGGTAGAAGGTGCTGGGAAGTGGGAAAACCAAAGGAGATCTTTATGTTCTTGAGAATCTGAATTCCTCTTTTTCTTTGTTTCAAATTTTAGTTGCTCTTTTTCTTCTACTTTCTACTACTAGTCTTAGCAAAAATGCATTGTGGCATGCTAGACTAGGACACCCTCATAATAAGGCTTTAAAACTGATGTTGCCAGGTGTTTCTTTTGAGAATAATGATTGTGAAGCTTGCATTTTAGGCAAGCATTGTGCTTATTTTTCAAACTCTTCTTATCTATGATAAGTGTTTTGATCTTGTGCACTCGATGTTTGGACTGCTCCTTGCTTATCTAGGGAAAATCAGAAATATTATGTCACTTTCATTGATGAAAAATCCAAATACACCTGGTTAACTTTAATTCCAACCAAAGATAGGGTGCTTGATGCATTTAAAATTTTTCAATCATATGTGACTAACCATTATCAAGCCAAGATCAAATTTTCAGGTCGATAATGGAGGAAGTACGGGCAATGCATTCAAAGGAACACCTATCTCGGTGGAATTCTTCATCAAACTAGTTGTCCACACTCCACAGCAAAATGGAGTGGCTGAGAGGAAAAACAGGCACTTAATGGAGGTTGCAAGATCCATGATGTTTCAGGCCATGTTCTAAAGATTCTGGAGTGATGCTGTAGTTCTGCTTGTTACTTGATCAGCGAACACCTACTCTTGTGTTGCATGGGAAGTGCCATTTGAGGGTGCTTTCAACAAGTACAAGCCAGTACGAGATTAAGAGATTTAAGAGAGTTATTTGCTGGAAACCGGCAAGAACAAAGAGAGAGATAAGAGAATTCATGAGAGAGAGTAAGCAACTAAAGAGCTTCGTTGATTGCTTACCAAAGAGTAGCTCATACAACAATATTTAAAGACCAAATCAGGACACAAGGAGACAAAGAAAGAATAAACAAAGAGCTGCGAGTGGAGCTTGAAAGGGACAACGCCAACGTCTCTCTTCAGCCTGCACCAGCATGTGACCAAGTGGTCCACACCACTCCAACGTTCATCTTCAGCCTTGCCGACATCCAGCTATTATTTAATCACCTTGCTTCTTCAACTTTGATTTCATAAGGCACATTAGTTGCACATTAGTTCCTTGGTTCCCAAGTAAATGCAGTTGCCTTGATTCCCAAGGTAGATTCAAATTATCTTTGCTGGCGTAATGCTCTTCCTTTGATCTTCCTTGGTCTTTCATTGCTTCATCTCAACACTCCCCTCAAGCTTGACTATGTGGAACAAGTCAAGCTTAAATCATGAAGCATTCCCTCATTAAAAACTTAGCTAGGTAAAACCTCATGGGACAAAACCCGGCTAAGGAAAAAGAGTAGAACACTTCATGAAGGGAAGAATCAGTGAGATGAGAGGTCCCGAGGTCCTAACTTAGGGTGTATGAACTTCATGAAACCTTGATGCTAGCAGCTTTGGTGAAAATGTCAGCCAATTGATCACTCCTTGTATAACATGGAAGTATGATCCTTTGCTCCAGCCTGCGACCTTGTGGCAGTCCACCTCAATGTGTTTAGTCCTCTCATGGAAGACACTGTTGGATGCTATGTGTATGGCTGCTTGATTATCACAGTGCATGGTGATAGGAGATGATGTCTCTATGCCCAAGTCATGAAGTAGATTTCTGATCAGATTAGCTCAGTCAGCTTCCTCATGGCTCATATTCACCGCACTTGAACATGATACTATCTTTTGCTTCTTGCTCTTCCAAGTAACCAGATTGCCTCCAATGAAGGTGCAGTAGCCTGTGGTTGATCTTCGTCCACTCATCTCCTGCCCAATCAGCATCACAATACCCAATATCTCTTGCTTCTATTGCATCCCATCCATATTCCCTGTCACGGCCTCTCTTAGGTACCTTAGAATCCTTTCAACCATGCTCCAATGGTGCATCTTGGGAGCTTGCATGTGTTGGCTAACTTGGTTGACTGCAAAGCATATATCAGGCCTTGTGATAGTGAGATATATCAGCTTTCCCACCATCCTCCTATAGTGCTTTACATCTCCATATGTCTTGTCTTCAATCTCCCCTCACGCATCACTTTATACCCATCTTCAAGTGGTGTTGCTGTTCTACCACCAAGGTCACCAGCTTCTTTAACACGTCAAGGGTGTATTTCCTTTGGGACAGGAACAGTCCTTCCTTGGATCTACACATCTCAATCCCTAGAAATACTTGAGCTCTCCCAAGTCCTTGATGTCAAATGTTGCCTTAAGGAAAGCTTTGGTTGAGTTGATTCCCTCTTTATCACTGCCTGTGATGATGATATCATCCACATAGATGAGAATGACAATGATCCCTTGCTGGCTGGTTAAGGTAAAAGGGTGTGATCAGCTTCGATTTCACAAATCCTCTTCCATTCAGGTGTTGAGCTTAGTTTGTGGTACCAGGCTCTTGGAGATTGTTTCAGACCATATATTGCTTTCCTCAGCCTCACACATTACCAGGCTTGACCATGCTTTCCATACCAGGTGGTGGGCAGCATGTACTTCATCTTCTAGTTCACCTTGTAAGAATGCATTCTTGACATCCATTTGCCAAAGATCCCATTCCAAATTCACACCGGAAGCAGGGATCCTTATGGTGTGTAGCTTTGCTACTGGTGCAAAAGTTTCAAGATAGTCTTCACCATACACTTGAGTGTAGCCTCTTGCTACCAGCCTGGTTTCTTCCTCTCGGGTTTCCCATTGGCTAAGTACTTTATTGTGAATATCAGCATGCTGGTCACTGCCTTCTTGCCTTTGGGAAGTTCAGCTTCAAACCAGGTTCCATTCTTCTCCATAGCACCCATCTCTTCTCCTACTGATTCTCTCCATTCTTTTATTGCCATAGCCTCATCATATGACTTTGGTATGTACTCCTGATCAATTCTCCAATGAGCGCTTGATGTTCTTGAGGATCTTGAGCCAAGGAGCACCTGCTTGTATAGGATGAGCTACGCCTCACATTGTAGTACACTTGTGTTCATCCAGTTAGAAGGAGGATACGGTTCTAGTACTTCTCCTTAGCTGAACTTGGGTAGGTTCTGATTCTGTTGGCTCCTCATCATTTATGGATTTCATCATCATCCTGCTCCTTTGCTGAACCTTCTTGCTCCTCCTTGATCATGAGACACTGAACTTGGACCCTCTTGGTGTTGCTGCTGTTCAGTTTGATTCCCCCCTCAGGAACAAGAGAAGCTGGTCGCCTCATCATCAGCATCTGGTGAGTGGTCTTGGCCTGTGGGTGGTGTAGGTCGCTCCTCTCTACGGTATGCTTATACCAATACTTTCCATGATTCTCCTCAAGTTTGCAGCCATCACGAAGCTGATTGAGACAAGTTCTTGACTTCCTCCCAACTCTTCTCATCATGATAGCCTTTGTACTCAGCAAACTTCACATCTAGAGATAAGAACCCTCCTGGTTTCGGTGAATAGCACTTATACCCCTTCGGTTTGGTGAATACCCAATGAACATTGCTCTGGTACTCCTTGGTTAGCTTGTTTCTTTGTTGTCCGGAATCAAGACAAAACACAAGCAACCAAATACCGAGGTGATCAATGGAGGGTTTTGTTTGTTCAATACCTCATGTGGAGACTGGTCTTGTAGGATTTTGGTGGGGATTTTATTGATCAGATAACAAGCTGTCATGACAGCATCTCCCCAAAACCTCTTTGGCACATGGTGTGGAACATCATGCTTCTTCAACCTCCATAAGGTGGCGATTCTTTCTCTCAGCTACACCATTTTGCTGAGGTGTGTATGGGCAGCTGGTTTGGTGAATCACTCCATGTTTGGCCAGATGTTGTTTGAAAGAATGGCTTGTATATTCCCCTCCATTATCGATCTAAAATTTTGATCTTGGCATTGTAATGGTTAGTTACATGATTCGGAAGTTTATAAAAGCTTCTAACACCCTATCTTTAGATTGCAGCAATGTGATCCAGGTATACTTTGATTTTTCATCAATAAAAGTCACAAAATACTTATGCTGTTCTCTAGAGGCACAGGGGCTGTCCACACATCAGAATGAATCAAATCAAAGCAGTTCTCATAAATAGTACTTGATCTTGTAAAACAGATTTGCAATGCTTTCTAGGATACAAGCACAATCAGACTTAAACAAGATACTAGGCAACATGATGTTCAAAGCTCTAGAATGGGGGTGTCCCAATCTAGCATGCCATAATACATCCTTAGAAATCAGAAATAGAATTTAAAGCAACAGATAAATCAGTAGCAAGCTTAGTGTCCTTGAGCAAGTATAAGTCAGCCCTTTGTCACACCTTTGCCCAGCAACCTACTAGTCTCAGTATCCTGAAAATAAACCTCATTAGAATTGAAAATAACATTGCAATTCAAGTCATTGGTGGCTCTTTTAACAGATAGCAAATTAGAGGTGAATGTAGGCATGTAAAGGCTTTAGAATCCTTGTTAAATAGTTTAAGATCTCCTACTCCCTTAATAGGAACCTTTGCACCATTAGCTACCATTACATGACCCACTGCTGGAGCAATGTTACTAATCAGTTCTAAGTCACTAATCATATGATGACTAGCACCAGAATCAATCACAAGTGGTTTAGACAGTTTTGAGCATTCTGAAGCATTCAAAGATATACCATCAATGCATGCATTTAGAGATACCAAGGGTGTTACCAGAGTTCTCCTTGAGGGCTTTGATCAGTGCATCAATCTCAGACCTCTTGATGAAATCTCCATGCGCAGAACTCATAGCTTTGTAGCTGCTTGCTGCTCTGCCTTCTCTTCGGTGTGTGTGGAACTGGATGGCTCCATTTCACCAGAGAAGTGAGCTCTTGCATCATTGTGAGGAGTCCTGAACTTGAGGCTTGAGATGGGGATGCAGGATCCAGCATTTGTCTCTTCCATGACCCTTCTTCTTGCAATGATCACAAACCCACACTTTCTTGTCTTACGCCTTGTAAGACCCCTTGTTTGCAACACCTTCAGCTTGGTTTCCAAGGACAAGCTCGCTTTTTCCTCCAAATAGATCCACAGACCCTTGCTCTCTGAATCTGAGCTTTCTTCAGAGTGGGTAACTTCTCAGCTCGAGTATGTGCTTAATCAGATCATTGTAGCTTGGATGCAGTGTGAGGAGTAAGGCAAAGACCTTGTCTTGCTCTCTTCTTGCGTTTAGAACACTTGCATCAGCAGTAGCTGGCCTTAACATCTCTAGCTCTGCCCATAAGGCTCTAAACTTCCCAAAATGTTTGGTAAAGTCAGTCCTCTTCTTTGGAGAGTTAATGGCTTTCTTCACTTCAAATACTCTACTAAGGTTAGAAATGTTACCATAAACCTTTTGTAGAGTATCCCATAACTCCTTGGAAGTTTCACAGTAGGAGTAAGCTTCCAAGATTGGTGTATCAAGGCTTCCTTGAATGATAGTCAACACCATGAGATCCTCGATCCCATTTGCCATCATCAGCGCCACCACTTCTTTACCATCCTCTCTAGGCTGGTTTGTTTAGAGGACTTGCCTTCAGCTACATGAGACCAAAGACCTCTTCCTCCTAAGGCTGTCTTAACTAGCCTTGACCACAGTAGATAGTTGACTCCATTGAGAGCAACTGGAACCTTCACCTTCACCTTCCCATTGTCCATATCCATCTCAGTTCAAATCAGTGAGAAAGAAAAAGATTGTTGGTGAGAATAAAGAGAAACAGAGTGGAAATGAGTAGATTCTGAGGAAGAATGTGTTTAGAATAGTGAGATTTAGGTCTCAAGAGCTGGAGTGCTCTGATACCATGTGAGATTAAGAGATTTAAGAGTTATTTGCTGGAAAGAGCAAGAACAAGAGAGATAAGAGAATTCATGAGAGAGAGTGAAGCAACTAAAGCTCGTTGATTGCTTACCAAAAGAGTAGCTCATACAACAATATTTAAAGACCAAATCAGGACACAAGGAGACAAAGAAAGAATAAACAAAGAGAAGGAAGAGCTGCGAGTGGAGCTTGAAGGGACAGCTGCATGGCGTCTCTCTTCAGCCTGCACCAGCATGTGACCAAGTGGTCCACACCACTCCAACGTTCATCTTCAGCCTTGCCGACATCCAGCTATTATTTAATCACCTTGGACTTCTTCACTTTGATTTCATAAGGCACATTAGTTGCACATTAGTTCCTTGGTTCCCAAATGCATGGATTGCCTTGATTCCCAAGGTAGATTCAAATTATCTTTGCTGGCGCCAATGCTCTTCCTTTGATCTTCCTTGGTCTTTCATTGCTTCATCTCAAGCAGTACTTGACTCACCTTAAGGTCTTTGGGTGTCTTTGCTTTATGTCATGGTTCCTGGTGAATTGAGAAACAAGCTTGAAGCCAAAAGCACCAAAGCTATGTTTATTGGATACTCCTCAAGTCGAGAAAGGATACAAATGCTATGATGAAGACACTAGGAGGGTAATGGTCTGAAGAGAAGTGAAGTTTGTAGAAGAAAGGGGCTACTTATGAAGAAAAGAACCAGGAAGATCTGAAGGATGCTTGAGATAGAGCCAGTATCTTGAGGACAATCTTGGAGAACCTTGGGATTAATATGAACCAAGGCCAAAGTGGAGAAGTAGACCAGGAAGAGCGCTACTCTGCTGCGATGGTGTCAAGGGAGTGCTGCTACTGATAATATTCATGTCCCCACTTGATCATGAGGGGCGGTGAATCGAAACTCTTAACCAAGGAATGGGAGAGAGTTCAAGTGGTCGAGAGCTCTAGCTTTCATGATCAAGGTGGTGATTGGAGTCTAGAGATCATCAAGAAGATCTGATCGAGTGTGGTTCGAAGAAGTGCAAGTGCAAGCACAGGAGGATGAAATGCAAGGTGTGCAAAATGAACAACAACAAGCAACAGTACCAGCTTTGAGGAGAAGCACTGCGGATAAGGAAGGATCCTTCCAGCTGGGTAAACACGAGTGTACTACAATGCCAGTGTGGGCATCCTTCTCAGCTGTGCTCCTTTGCTGAATATCGGAAGAGCATTATGCCTTTCAAGTAAGTTTAGATGAAAGCTATGTCCCAAGAAGCTATGAAGAGGCAATGCTGATCTGAGAGTGGAGAGATTACATTATCTGCTGAGGCTGATGCTATGATCAAAAATGATACATGGTATGAGAGTGCTTTGCCAAAGGAAAGAGAGCTGTGTAATGCAGTAGGTGGATCTTCACTATCAAGTATCTTCCAAATGGACAGATAGATAGAAGCATAGAACAAGGCTGGTAGCAGGGGTTTACTCAAACATATGGAGAGGACTACATTGATACATTTGCACTGTTGCCAAGCTCCATACCATTAGGATTGTACTCTCTCTAGCTGTGAATCTTGAGTGGGATCTCGGCAAATGGATGTAAGAATGCTTTCTACAAGGAGGCTTGAAGATGAGGTTTATATGCATCCACCTCCTGGTCTTGAGCACTTAGTGAAGAAGGGCAATGTCTTGAGGCTAAAAGCTATCTGACCTTAAGCAATCACCTAGAGCTTGGTATCACAAACTCAGCACTACCTTGAATGGAAGAGGATTCGGGAAGTCTGAGGCTTGATCACCTCTTCACACTTGTCACACCAGGGTATTATTGTTCTTCTTGTGTATGTTGATGATATCATCATCACTGGTAGTGATAAAGATGGTATCAAGGCTACTAGAAATTCCTTAAATCTGTGTTTGAGATTAAAGATTTGGGAGAGATGAAATACTTCCTTGGCATTGAGTTATGTAGAGCTAAGGAAGGCTTATTCATTCTCAAAGGAAATATACACTTGATCTTTTGAAAGATGCAGGTGCTTATGGAGGAAAGACAGCCAAAATGCCCATGGAAGATGGGTATAAGGTTCCACGTGAGGGGAGCTTGAAGACAACAAGCCATTTCATGATCCAAAGCTTTATAGAAAGCTAGTGGGTAAGCTAATCTATTTGACCATTACTAGACCTGATATTTGCTTTGCTGTGAATCAGGTGAGCCAGCATATGCAAGTTCCAAAAATCATTGGCATGGTAGGAAGATTGCTTATGTATCTGAATGGAACACAAGAACTTGGTGTGTGGATGGGTTACCGAGAAACACGAAGTGGTAGGCTATTGTGATGCAGATTGGGCGGGAGATAGATCAGATAGAAGATCAACTACTGGCTATTGCACATTCATTGGTGGGAACTTAGTCACTTGGAAGAGCAAGAAGCGAAGGTGGTCTCATGTTCAAGTCAGAAGCTGAGTATAGAGCCATCTTTGAAGCGAAAGCGAGCTGGTTTGGATCAAAGGATATCTGCACTTGGAGATTGATCAAGCTAGCCCATGACTATGCACTGTGACAACCAGGCTGCAATCCACATTGCATCCAACTCTGTCTTCCATGAGAGAACCAAGCATATTGAAGTTGACTGCCACAAAGTAAGGAGAGATGATAGTGCTTGGTGATCTTACCTTGTTATACAGTGAAGACCAGCTGGCTGATGTGTTTACAAAAGCAAGCAGGCAGAAGACAATGGAGTCCATTCACATCCGCTTGGGCCTCATTGATCTTGGGAAGAAGAAGAGCTGATCCCCTTAGTCATGAGATCTTTACTCTTTTCCCTCATCAGGTTTTGTCCCAATGGGTTTTCCTTGGTGAGGTTTTAATGAGGAAGATCTCATGGCTGTCCAAGCTTGACTTGTTCCATATGGTCAAGCTTGAGGGTGTTGAGAAGAGGGTTTCACCTTGATATGAGAAGATATGGAGTGTGGGATCATAAGGAGAAGAAGAGATGTGAGTGCAAACTTAGGGTGCTGCAGACATGCGGCTGTCTGGATGATGAGATGCGGCCTGTGCGGATGGACAGTGAAGGGATCAATCTCGTGGGGAGTAGCGTGTTGTACTCTTTTCCTTCATCATGGTTTTGTCCCATTGGGTTTTCCGATAAGGTTTTAATGAGGCAACATGAAGCGCATACAAATCCCTGTATGGTTATGGCATCAAAGGGGAGTGTTATAAATCATGGAGTGGATTGCCATTAACCGGTCGGTCCAAGACCGCCCAATACCTAGAAGATGAGAGAGGGCGAAGCCCTGGGAGAGGAGAGAGAGAGAGAGCCGACTTTAAGAGAGAGAGACGGCCACAAAGCTTGGAGAAAAGGAAACCCTTTCCTTTTCCTTAATGATAATCTTTCCATTATTATGTATTAGTAGTTTTCCTAATCTTAGTGTGTTTAGATTTTGGATACTTTCCATTTATCTTCATCTTGTAATCCTTATATAAAAGAACCTCCTTGATCATTAATAAT
>JAAMPC010001040.1:0-10991 GCA_016771965.1 Brassica carinata
AACATGCCCCACCACATAGTTACTCGCTTGATTCAACCATTGAGGCTCGTATACTTACTTCAATATATATTGTATATAATGCAGAAATAGCCAGTTGTTGAAAATCACAAACCATTAGATTTCTTTTCATACGCAGCATAGAAAATACATACAATTTTAACGATATGATTGATCCATGATATAAACCTCTTTTATTTTGTATGGGTCCGAGTTGGATTTCCAAAATCTTATGTTGCTGGATCCTGAGATTATGCACCAACACACTGTTTATACATAAATATTTTAGTGGGGTAGATTCCAACCAAGGTTTTCTGGCATTACAATACAAGAAAACACATGTGCGACAAAAATTAGCGAGGAAAAACAATCCTCGTAAATTTCGCGTCGAGTTCTGACAATTTACGTGAAAACTAAAATCATCGTTATTTCCTCGTAGCGTAGCGACAAAGCTGTTTAGATAGTAAAGTGGATGTAACTTCGAGTATTTCGAGGAAAACTATTTCCTCGTATCCGACGTAAACTTTCGTGTGGTATTCTGAGGGAATAGTTTACGATATATTAGCGAGGAAATTTTTGAATCCACCAACTTTATAGGTGTTACGCGTTTTTGCCCACCTAATTAATTTTAAATTAAGTAAATTCATAGCAAAATTACAACTACCAAATTGAATTTTCCTATAAATATGGATGTTTAAACATCATTTTAAACACACCAACAACAAAAGCGTGAAAGAAAAATGGCTGGCTCGGGAATATTTACGAGTTGCGGAAGTGGATGTATATGCATAGAGATGCTAACGAGAGTAGTGAAAAGAATACCTTCTTGTGCGGAGACATTTATGCAAGCGATTCAACACCTTCGCTTGAAAGTGGTAAGATGTTACGTCCTTGTCGAATGCAACAATTGGCCGCAAACCGTGAAAATGTTTGGAAGCATTTAATAAATAGAGGTTTCGACGTTACTATATCTGGTTTCAACATGGAGAAGGTTTTAATTATGATCGAATGAAGCTAGTAGTAGTAATAGCAATTTTCGGAAAAAGAACCGGTTGATCTTCATTTGCATAATGAACATAGTTACCGGCCGGAGGAGATGGTAGATTATGATAGGGTTCATGATATGGTAGTGATGCATTAAAGCTCATGATGGAGATGAAGAACTAATATAGATGAAAAAGTTTTCTGAAATGTTAAGCGCGTGAATCAACCACTTTACGATGGTTGTAGAAAAGTCTCTCTAAATTGTCGTTAGCGCTGAATGATGAATATTAAAGCGATCACAATCTACTGAAAGTTGCATGAGCGATGGGCGGACTTGTTTAAAGAGTATTTCTTAGGAAGACAATGTCTGCTGATTCTTATTATGAGATTGGCCGGTTTATAGTCTTGGGTTGCCTTCGGAGATGATAGATGTTTGCATCGACAACCGCATGATCTATTGGGAGATGATGAGAAGCTAGAAGAATGTCGATTCTGAGAAGCCGATTAAATGAGGCGAGGGGCGTAATAGGGTACCGTACCAAAGGATGTGGTACCTACCAATTCGAATGATTGAAAAGATTGTATCAATCGGAGCGGTGCTGGAAAGATGAGATGGCATGCCGAGCATACTGAGGCGGATGGTGAGATGACTCATCCATCGAATGCAAGAAACACAGAAACATTTCAACAAAGTACATCCAGATTTATGCTAGCAATATCCAGAATGTGTATCTCGGATTATGCACGGATGGATTTAGTCGTTCGAATGTCGGGGAGACAATACTCATTGTGGCGGTCTTTCTTACTCCATACAACACCGCCACCGAGATGTGCATGCAACGGAGTTACTATTCTTGACCATATTAATACCTGGTCCGAACCATCCAAAAGGTCCCTGGATGTTTTCCTACAACCAACGATAAAGAGTTGAAGGATTTGTGGTCAACGAGGGGTGAAGGCGTGTAACATTCAGATTTTACGATCGCGGCAATGCTTTTGTGGACCATAAGTGATTTCCACCTTATGGGATGTTGTCGGATGGACTACACATGGGAGATTAGCTTGTCCATATTGTAATGGAGCGACGGATCGTTTCATTGAAGAATGGTAGGAAGACAAGTTGGTTTGATTGTCACCGTCGATTTCTTCCCATTGGCCATCCTTACCGAAGAAACAAGAATTTGTTTAGGCACAAAAGGGTTGTGAGACACTCCTCCTCCATATCTAACGGAGAACAAATTGAAGCATAAATCGACTACTACGACTATGAAACAGTTCGTTGGGGTGGTAATTGGCATGTCCCTCGTAATATGTCGATTCTTACGGTGTTCATCACAACTGGCACAGGAAGAGTATATTTTGGGAGTTGCCATATTAGAAGGATCTTCTTACAGCATACAACCTCGATGTGATGCATATAGAGAATAATTCCTTTGAGAACATCATGAATACAATATTGAATATCGGGGAAGACAAAACAGACATAAAATCGAGGTTGGACTTGCGGGATATTTGCTCAAGCGAAGTTACATATTAAAAGCAATGGACAAGTTCCGTTCCGATATTCAGATTATCTTGAAAAAGTGGTGTTGTCCAACCGGGTGGCATCAAAGTGAAGTTCCCGATGGGTATGTTTGAATCTCTCAGATGTGTTGAAAAGGGTCAAAAGTTCTCCGGATGAAGAGTCATGATTGTCATGTATTTATGCGACTACTGCCCTTTGCATTTCGGAGCTACTTCAAACAAAGCGTACATGAAGCACTTGCAGTGCGTAGTGTATTATATCACAATAATTTACAAAATAATATATGACTAACAATGTGTTTAATTTTTTTTGAATATAAAGGAATTGGAGCATTTTTCGGGATCGAGCACCACGCACTCTTAAAGAAGAAGTTGTGGAACAGCTTGGAGAATATTCCCATCGTATTGTGCAACTTGGAAGATATTTCCTCCGGATTTTTGGCGTCATGGAGCATCTAGCTGTCCACCTCCCATATGAGGCATTGCCCGTGGACACTACATTACGGATGGATGTATCGGTATGAAGCGAGCCATGAAATATTTGAAGGAAAAGCAAAGAACCTCGCCAAAGTTGAAGGTTCTATAATTGCTGGAAGTTTGTGGAAGAAGTTTCTCACTTCACATCGTACTACTGCGTCGAAATGCATGCGGAGAACTCAAGAAGATATGATGGTGGTGGTTTGTAACATATCACGATTCTGGTGTTAGACATCTTTAGCCAGATTAGGCACTTCGGTGGGAAGTGTAAAGAGGTTTGGTGGTCGAGTGAAGAAGCGCTCATAGTCACACACCTATATTCTACTCAATTCGCGAAGATCCATTGATGCGTTATTTTGAAAGGTAACATATATTGATTGAAACACATATAAGTATAATTAATTGTATAATGAGAGATTCATTCTATAAAATGTGATTTTACAGCCTATTTGTTTCTCGAGTCGAAGAAACATTTCCTGTATATCCACAGTGGCGTAGACAAAGGAAAGATCAACACTTCATTAAGTGGTTCTTGAATCGGTATTAACTAAAACTTTTTTCACATTATCTATATTTCATTAACATTCTCTTTATTTTTGCGAGGTTGATTATGGCGCGACGATGCAGATTATCTAAGTGGTTACCGCGAAGTAATCTCTCCACTTGTAAAGGTCACCACATCACAGATGTATTTCACCGCGGTATACTTTTCATACATATGACTATGGTAGGCGGTGACCCGATAACTATGGAATATGTGTGAAAGGAAACAATTTCTACGGGATCTTAGTATTGAAGTCGAATTTCGGGGGATCTTGAAGCTGAAATCGTCCTCTTCAAATGTGAATGGTTCGACCCGTCGTCAACGAAGGTGTTCGGTCTAACAAATTGGTGTAGTTGATGTCAACGGTGGGCGAAGGTACAACAAATTCGAGCCTCATCTCTTCCACAAGCGACCAGTTAGCTTCCTTCCATACCCTCGGATGAGAGATTGGTATAAATTGGTTAGCAGATGATCAAAGTTACACCTCGAGGGCGAATCATCGGTGGAGAACCACCATTGCAAGAACAGGATAAATGAAGTCGAGGAACCTGAACAAGAAATTGATGACATCCTTCTCATTGATCCGCATAATCACGTCACGAAGATCTTAGATGATGCCACAGTGACGAACTTTGAAGACGAGTTTAATGAAAATGATGATGTTTAGTGATGACAAGAATGTCGATGTATCCGATTGATGTATTTGTTTTATGAATAAGATGAGGTTTGTTTTATGAATAAGATAATGTGGGGTTTGTTTTATGAATAAGGTAATGCAGGGAGTTTGTTTTATGAATAAGCAAATGTGGGAATTGTGGTTGGAATGGAAATAAAGATGGAGTTTGGAATATATGAAGTAGAAAATAAGGAATATGGGGTTTGGTTTTGGGTTTTGGGTTTGGGTTTGGGCTTTCGGTTTGGGGTTTGGGGTTAGGGATATATGAAGTAGAAAATTAAAGATGGGGGTTTGGAATATATGAAGTAGAAAATTAAAGATGGGGTTTGGGTTTGGGTTTCGGTTTGGGTTTGGGTTTGAGTTGGGGGTTTGGGGTTGGGGTTTGGTTTGGGTTTCGATTCTAGGGATTTAAACATAACACTCGTTAATTCCACGGCACAAATCGTCGTAAAGTCCGTGGATGAAATCGTCAGTAAAGTCCACGTAGCATAAAATCGTCGTAAAGTCCACGGGATTAAATCGTCGTAAAACCCGCATAAGACAACGAGGAAATAGCAATGAAACCTAAAATTAAATATGGGGTTTGGAATATATGAAGTAGAAAATTAAAGATGGGGGTTTGGAATATATGAAGTAGAAAATAAGGAATATGGGGTTTGGGGTTTCGGGTTTGGGGTTTGGTTTGGGGTTTGGTTTGGGGTTTGGGGTTTGGGGTTTGAGTTTCGGTTGGGGTTCTAGGATATATGAAGTAGAAAATTAAAGATGTGGGTTTGGAATATATGAAGTAGAAAATTAAAGATGGGGGTTTGGGGTTTGGGGTTTGGGGTTTGGTTTGGGGTTCGGGTTTGAGGTTGGGTTTGGGGTTTAGTTTAGGGTTCGGTATGGGGTTTGGGGTTAGGGTTTGGGTTTCGGGTTTCGATTAAGGGATTTAAACATAACACTCGTTAATTCCACGTAGCACAAATCGTCGTAAAATCCACGCAGGATGAAATCGTCGTAAAGTCCACGAGGATGAAATCGTCGTAAAGTCCACGGCATGAAATCGTCGTAAAGTCCACGTAGGATTAAATCGTCGTAAAACCACGTGAAAAGGCGAGGAAATAAGCGACGAAAACCTAAAATTAAATATGGGGTTTGGAATATGAAGTAGAAAATTAAAGATGGGGGTTTGGAATATATGAAGTAGAAAATAATAAGGAATATGGGGTTTGGGGTTTGGGGTTTGGGGTTTGGGGTTTCTTGGTTTGGGGTTTAGGGTTTGGGTTTTGGGTTTGGGGTAGGGTTTGGGGTTTGGGGTTTGGGGTTTGAGTTGGGGTTGGGGTTGGGGTTTCAGTTTTGGGTTTTGGGTTTGGGGTTTGGGTTTCGTATGGGGTTTGGAATATATGAAGTAGAAAATTAAAGATGGGGGTTTGGAATATGAAGTAGAAAATAAGGAATATGGGGTTTGGGGTTTGTGTTCGGGTTTGGGGTTTGGGGTTTCGGTTTGGGGTTTGGGGTTTGGAATATATGAAGTAGAAAATTAAAGATGGGGTTTGGAATATATGAAGTAGAAAATAAGGAATATGGGGTTTGGGGTTTGGGGTTCGGGTTTGGGGTTTGGGGTTTGGGGTTTGGTTTGGGGTTTGGGGTTTGAGGTTGGGGTTTGGGGTTTGGGATTTAGGGTTTGGGGTTTGGGGTTTGGGGTTTCGGGTTTGGGGTTCAGGGATTTAAACATAACACTCGTTAATTCCATTAGTGAAATCGTCGTAAAGACCACGTAAAAGATTTAAACATAAATCACGTTAATTCCACGTAAACAAAATCGTCGTAAAGTCCATAAAGAAAACACGGGCCTTTGTGATTCCTCGCCATTTCCTCATAAAAAACACGGGCCTGTAGCTGTTATTTATTTAGTAAAATAAAATTCACAATAATTTCGCAACGATATGTAATCTTATATATACACCGCCCGCTCACTCTTTCTTTCCTCTCACTTCCTCATTACTTCCTCTCCATTTTAGAGCAATGGTAAGCCTCTCGATTCCTCTCAATTTGGTTAGTTTAGGATAGATTAGGTGGTTAGTATAGGAATTTAGATAGGTTTGGTTTTATGTTATTTAGTGTTGATTAGGTGGATAATGTTGGAAAATATATTGTTGATGTTAATTTTAAAATTTTCATTTTTTTCCAGGTTGAAAGGAAGACTTACTGCCCATTCTGAGAGATCTTGGTGGCCGGTAGTCGTTTAGACCCGCCTCTTCTTCAGCTCCAGTTCTTGGGCGGAGACTGTCCCGAGACTCAGTACACTCAGGAGAGTCTGCGGGTCTACTTCTTCTAGTGCACCATCGGCTCCTCATGTGCCTCCTCCGATCTCCTCACAGTGCCTCCTCCGATGGCACCTCCGATGGGCTGATATTCATCCGATCGATGGTGCCTCGAGTGCTTCTCGATCGCGAGGTAGAAGGTTTACAGTCATCGACCAAGACCGACCGGACCAGCGTTGTGGTATGTTGCATTAATTTTTTAATTCGTTTAAATATCTTTTATAACATTAAAAATAATTTATATTTTAAATTTGTATTTTCCAGGTGGGGTTGAGGGATGTCTTGCATGGACGTGCGAAAGATCAAGGGTTACTTCTGGGCATCAAAGCTGGAGTAAGAGGCGCCTCACTCGTCGAGAAAGGCGTGGTTCAAAATTTGCTGTAAGTTTCTATTAATTAATTATATATATTTTAATTTTTTCAAGATTTATATATATACTTTCTAAAAACTAATTGTTAATTTATTTTTCCAACAAAAATATAATTGGGCTTTGGGGATCGAGGAGGTGAGGAAGAAGTTTACGAAAAGCGAAGTTCGCTTGTTGGACACGGTCTCCACTGGAAGAATGCTTGGATCGTGAAGGGGTATGGCGCAAAACCCGCCGAGCTCACCACGGGGCGTGTGGGATGGCCTCGTCGTTATTGGGCCTTCTGATTCGATTAGAATCGCCCGACTACTCTAACTCCGTAACATTCGATGAGCACGGAGCGGGCGATGCTTGCTACAGACCCAAAACCCCGCGGTGTCCGTTTGGAAATGGTAATTAAATATTTTATTAAATAATTTTTTAATAATTATATTAATTTATTCTAACTTTTAAGCGTTTTTAGGCCAAAGAGGCGGGACATCTCCGTCTCTTATTGAACCTGAGATGACCCACAAGAACAATGATTTTGTAGATGGTAGTCAAGCAAATCTACAACGCGTAGTTGCTCGGGTTGAAGATCATGGACTCCGGTGACCTGGAAGCGGATTACCGTATCCACACTTGAAGTGGATAAGATTCTGAGGAGGTAAATTTTCAAAAAATTAATTTTTAATTATTCATTTAATTTAACTTTAAATATTTACTTACAATATTTATTTTTGTTTTAAGGTTGTCCATAAAAAAGGGACGGACGTTGGGTATTGGTTTAAATCAGCGATGTTCAGAAGCGACATCGTCTTATGGTCAGTGGCGGGATGATGAAGTCCGCGAACTGCGTAGAGAGTCCGCTCACTGCGTAGCGAGTTGACCCGACAAAATCTCGTATGGGTGGAGTCGAGGGCTTCTTGGACGTTATTGCTGCCACAAATCCGGAATGGGAGTCCATGTTGAGGAACATCACAACAACATCCCATTCATGAGTCATCCGGCGGCATTACATAGCGGATGTTACGAAGAGTGATGAATTCTAGGGCGATGAGCGACCCTTAGTTTTTGTTGTTGTATTATATAAATTCAAAACTTATTTATTTATAAAATATTTTCATATGAATTTATTTTTATTTTGAATTTTAATTTATTATTAAATTAAATAATTTTAATTTTATTTATATTTTAAAATTCTGTAAAATAATAAAAGCGAGTAAATTAGTAGCTAATGTCGACCTCTTTGCGTGTGGAAATCTTACGAAATGGCGAAACAGTTCACGAGTATTTTACGAGGAATTATTTACGAGGAAATAACGAGGAAATGTTTACGACCATTTCTGAGGAAATCATTCGTGGTTGTTACGTGTATTTTCGCGAGGAAAATCTTTCAAGGTATTTACGTGTAGATTACGAGGAACTGTTTTCGAGTTATTTACGAGGTGTAGCGGCGATCCTTACGAGGTGTAGCGGCGTCTTTACGACAAATCGTTACGCCGTCTTTACGACGAAATATATTCCTCGCTAAGTTACGGAATTAGCGAGGAAATATGTGTTCGACGGGCGTGTAGCGAGCAAACGCGTTCCTCGCTAATTAAATCGTTAAAAACCTCTTTTGACGAAATAAAGAGGAAAACCGCCTCGTTAAGATTATGTTTTCTTGTAGTGTTATGATATAATTACACAATATAGGACATAAAAGTTAATAATCAGTAGTTCAAACAATAAGATATATATTCACTAAACCTAATCATCGATAATTTGAATCTTTGTTTCAGTAACAATGATTTTCATTCTACTTTTTGCCTGAAATTCAATCTACCTTCCACTACTCGCAACTACTATATTTGTAATTAGAAAAACATTCAAACGAAAAATCAATGCTTAATATCAACCAGAAAATTACGACGGATACATTCCCTTTTATTATTAATATGGGGTATTCTAGATCTATTGAAATGCAAGAGTAATCTTGTAATCCATGAACAAATTCTCTTTTCAGGTATTTTAATAGACCAAAAGCAAAGTTCATATTCATCTAGTTGCTCGGAAAGATGTGACTTAGTTTCGTACATCAGATTGATCGAACCTAAAAGCGTGTTAGCGTATCAATTATATCCATTTACACTTTCGACCACAAGATCCAACATTAAATAATTTCCATATATCACTTCAGTTGAACACCTCTTTGTAAATTATACATTCATAAACAAATCCATTATATATTAAATGAAAACATTGTAATAAATCGTTAACACTATAATAGACATGACAACCTCACATGAATTTGAGAATGAACACGTTAACGTGTCACGAATAGAAAGTTTATCAGCCAGCTTTACATAAATGTGTTCACACTTATGTACTACGTTTTGTTTTAAATATAAAATTCACATGTAAGGTTCTAATAAAACTCACAGATTTTTAGATTTGAATCAAAGCGGATAATGAATCGAAAGTCCATTATACATATATTATTTTTATTATTTACGGATAGGCTGGGCAAAATATTTGTAAATTTTGTTTCGATTCGTTATCCGTTTGATTCGAACCAAATAATCTGGATATCCAATAACTACTACGAAACAAATCAAATACTAAAATGCAATATCGTAAAAAGCGAAGCATATAAAAATACTAATATTTTTAAGAATGTATATCCGATTCGATCCGTTATATGCATATATATATACACATATTAAAATTATATATATATATATATAAGTTATAAATATATTATAGTTTACATAATTTTTACAATATTTTATGTATTAAATTTATTATATTAGGTATTAGAATTTAAAAAGTTAAATAATAATTTATTTTTATAAAGAAATATTATTATTTAATATTTTTTAGATTTTTATTTTTATTTTATAATTTTATTTTCTAGGATCAAATCAGATATTAGTGAAAATTCTAAAATTCGGGATATCAGGGGTGGCTCTGGAGCAATCGACACTAATACTTCCAAATATCCGGATATTGGATCCATGTCCATCCGTATTTACGGATACAATTTTATTTTCTTTATATGAAAAAAAATTCACTAATGTCTAGGCTTATTTTATTTTTAATTAATTTTATTTATCTTTTATGTATTATTTTGAATTAAAATGTCATTTATTATCGATTAGGTATCTTTATATATTTACCAACTACTTTTATATACTTTACACTGCGTACATGTGAACATTGGCGTGAACACCTATATAACTAAATATTCACTAGAACTGAAGTATATAATTCTCTTGGAAGTTGAAATATATATATTTTTAAAGCTTCTTTCATGTATACTAAATTGTCGTGAAATAATTTGTCTTAATAATTTTATTTTCCTTTTCTTTTATTATTATTATATGTTTAGAAACTATAATATGAAACCATTGATTCGCACCATGACTATCTAAAATTCATATAACACGAGACCAAACAAATAATAATAATAATTTTGGCTATCACAGGAAAACCAAAACATCAACGATTTTAACCGACAAGCGAAAATAAATATTGATTTAGAATTATAGCTATATTTACGGAGATTAAAAGCGAAAAAAACAAATTAAAGAACCAATATTCAGATTGAACAGATTTAATGTCTCTTTATTAAAATTTATAAAACAGTAGAAACTCAAAAAATACCAAATCTTGGATGCAAACAAAGATACATAGTCAAGCCAAGATATTTGACGGGAAGGAAATGAGAAAGAAGATGAAATAAGTTTACCTGATCCCAGCAACTAAACCAGCGGGCATAACCTTTTGAGTGAGCAAGTAACGCTGTCCCATGACTAGTGTGAGAGCAGCTGAGATAACTGCAACCAAAAACAAACATTCAGTTGTGTTTCAGTCACTGAAACAGCAAAACGTAAACAGATTCTGTGAGCTTGTTGGAAATGTACTTGAAGGTTGGTAAGAACACTAACTAAAATCAGGAACCAACTCAACTACAACATGTTACAAATCAGATATGAAAACACCCTTGACTATTAGCACTTAATGATCTTGTTTTCAGGGAGACACTAGTTTGTTAGCGGCAAGAAAGAAACAAGCAACCCCAATTCAGATACTTCTACAACTAAAGATCCAAACACAACAAAATGTTGGCTTTTTCATCTCTGATTATCAGATCAT
>JAAMPC010001041.1:0-10991 GCA_016771965.1 Brassica carinata
AATATTGAGTTCATGTACGTTATGCGATATCGATCCCTGGCATATCTTCCGCGGCTAGCGAGCGTTGAGGTTCTTTTAAGACAGGCTATGAGCTCTGTTTTAGTGGCTCGTGGAGGTTAGCCCCTCTCGACACATTGTTCAGGAAAGATTAATCGAGACGGGCAAAATCACCGGTTCTTAAGTTGGTTCGCTTCCCTTCTAGGGTTTCGATTCTCTGTGATTTCAGAAGGCTTCGAATCTTGATCTGGAGTAGTCCTTGTCGAGACCCAGCTTCCTTTTTTTGTATGGGGAGCTTGATTCGGCGAGGCCTTTCTTTTAAATTCGTGGAACACACTTGCGGTATCCTGCGATTTCCATGTATTGTTTGATTCCGTAGAAGTCGGAAATCTAAGGTATAGGTGGAATGTCGATGGGATCGCTCTCATGGAGTTTAGCCAGGGTTCCCATGATTATGTTGTACAATGTTAGGCGTCGACAACTGATGTCTTGCATATTTACATGTTTTAGCATTCATATCTTATGCATTTTGATTATATAATTTAGGGATTAGGCATCATTAGGATTGTGGGAACGAAATTCACACCGTCAATTTTAATGAATAAGATTGGGGAGGAAAGCAAGTTAACCCGACTTTCCTTGAAGGTCGGATTCTCTCGACAGCCAACGACAAGTGACGAATAAATGCGAGGAAAAAGATTTGTTAAGATTTGAGACTGGACCTTAAGAAAGGCTGCCTCGTACCCCTTTCGAGGATGAAGTCGGACGTAGTTCAGTTAGAAATTGAACAAGAGATCGAACCGTCTGGGCGGGTTAAATTACAGTATGGCGTTTGTCATAGAAACAGGCATGTCGAAGATAGCGCCTAGGGTTTCTATGCGAGCTCTTAAGTAAAAGTGTCTGATCCTTCGAGAGGAGGGCGGAGATTTCGCGAGCAGGGCGTAGGCGTTCTAGGTCCTGGTTGGTAATATGGCGTTGGTCATAGAAGCGGGCATGTCGAAGATAATGCCTAGGGTTTCTATGTCGGAGCTCGAGTAAAAGTATAGTTAGATCCTTCGAGAGGAACGTGGGTCTCGCGGAGAGATAAAACTAGAACAAGAGGCTGACCAGGCGTTCTGAGTCCTGCCTCGCTGGCCTAACGCCCTAAGTTCTAAGTTCTCTAGCTAGCAGGATGCTCTAAGTCTCAATCTAGGATTTTCGGATCCCCTTCTCTTCTGCTTGCTCTCCTATATATCCACTCCAAAGTCGGTTTGCCTTAGGATGATGGACCTAGCCTTTGGGCCAAGCTTATCTCTTCAGAAAGTATTCCATTTTAAATCGATCTTTGTAATTATCCTCGAGTTTTCGGTGACTTGATGTTTATCCGATGTTAGGGATATCGGACAAACCGTCATAGCCTGATTGGGCCTGAATTCCTAAATTAGTAAGTTAGTCCGTGGACTTATCTTAAGTCGTTAAGCGTTTTATCGATTTCTCGGAAAAGACTATCTTTCGTAAAATAAACCGTATAACCTAAAGGATCGATGTTCAAGTTAATCGACCTTGTTTTATCTGATACCTTCTCTGAAATCAATCCTTCTAGTTTTGTCGTAAAACATGAGGGCGATTCCAATAGTGGTAGGATGTTTATTCCGTAGCCGTGATCGTCCCAAACTCATGATGATTGATCAAACAAGCCAGATGGGATCAGACCGAACGATGGGACGAGACCAGGGCGAGGGCGTCGACCGGCGCCAGGCGAGTGCCGAGCCGAGCCAGCCAGCAGCGGCGAATTACGCCCGTATAGAGCCAGCCCAGCGCGGCGAGGCGCCCGGCGCCAGGCGAATGGCCGGCGTAGGCCAGCCCGTCGCGGCGAGGTGCCGCCCGCCAGGCCGCCAGCGTCCGAATGCGCCCGCGTATAGGTCGAATGCCCGGCCATCGAATGCCCAGCGTGGCAGTGCGCCCGGCATCAAACTAACCAGCGTGAGTGCCGCAATGAGCGACCGGCAATCCCAGTGCCGCTGCAGCCAGGCGAAACCGCCCGGCGTAGGCAGTACGCCGCATCAGTCAACCAGTGACGAGTGCCGCCGGCGCCAGGCGAAGTGCCGCCGGCAGGCTCGAATCTCGGTGAGGGCCGATTTGATATCTTGATCGTTTTCTGGTTCCTCCGCGGTTTGAAGACGACCTCTTCGAGGCAGATTCTTTTGTGTTTAGGGTTTTGTGGTGATCGAATCTTGATGTCCTTGAAGCGGCGGACCGATCTTTCGAGGACTCGTCCGCGCCGCCGTAGTCTTCGATCTCACGAGAGTGGATATTCTAATGAAAATCTCGTATAATTTCTTTTCAAATTATCCGAGACTTTTGTTTCAAAATACTTTCTAGAGACTTTCAGCCATTGATTCGTCGTGACCGATTTTGACACCAACAGTTAGCCCCAGCTCGTTAGAACCTTTTGATGTTCTTGCGGCGATAAGATATGTCAGGTAAGATGGCGGAATTAATGGTTGAAAGCTCGGTTGAAAGTGGTAAGATTGGGGCTGCGCCTTCGAAGGCTGCCTCGTACCCTTGGTGTAGGGATCAAGCCTTCCGTAGTTAGTTTTGGAGTTTAAGACCCTTGTGATCTGTTTTCGTGAGACTTATATGGTCTGGTTATGTGTCATGAGACTTTCGAGCATGATGCTGTTGATATATTTGTTTTGATTATTTATGAACTTCAGTTTTTGAAGTATGAGAAAGAGGCGTGGTTAATGTCTCATTCTAGTTCCTGATGATCCCGTTACCTATTGTTTCATAAAGCGAGATTTTCGCGGTTTACCGATTCTGTGAGGAAAGTTAGGTGAAACGAATAGGCTTAAGTGAAAGACAAATTTTGGATCTCGTATACCATACTATGTCTGTGAGATGTCAAGATCCAGCGTGGCTGGTTTAGGGCAAGACCTAGGTTTACTCGGACTGAGGCTTTGCGATGACAAATCGGCTTTCGTTTTGCCTGTTTGCGATTTTAACCTCACTCGTACCGTTTAAAATCCGAATTGTTGTGGCTTATATGATTTGTGCGGGCATGAGTCGAGCTACTTCCTTCTGAAGAGCTAGACCAAAATTTTGGATTTCTTGTATAGCGTATATTTATCCTTGTCGGATGCAAAGAGCCTACCCTTGAAGGCGGCTATTTGTCTGTTTAGGGCGTTAGAGTTAGTTTGTTGTGATCAACAACGAAATGATACCAGTTTAGAGTCATGTTACCGTTTAGAGGTGTGTTTGTATGTTTTGAGTTCTAGAGGCGAGGATTTCGTGCAGGCGTTTTGAGAAAAGAATGTCCCGGCGTTAGCGGCGTCGCCAGTGCTGAAGGTCGAGTTTCCCTTGTGCGCATTCGTGGTTGAAATGTTCGCGGGCTTTGGAGATGTTTTGCGAATGTTAGCAGCCAGAAACTGTTGTTTTGGTTTAGGCATAGGACCAGAAGGTGGCGTAAGTTCGACCAGGGAGAAGCGTCTACATTACAGTGCCGTGAAGTGTTGGCCTTCGGGATTTGTTTGTATATATTAAGGATGACTTCATTATAACTCTTGGAGCCTTGTCACGAGTGTTTCTTTTCATGCGTGTTCTGGTATAGAACTTAATCGATTGGCGATGAGTTTGAATCTTCCGTTAACCATATGGTTGTTAGGACTGAGTTTTGGTATGGAGAGTTTATCGTATGATTTCGATTCTGGGTTATCGACAAATTGCTTGCGTAATAGTCACTTGCGTTATGAACAAATCGTGGATTGTTGTTTTAGCCGTTAAGTGATTGGGCGGTAATTCAGCTCGGCTGGATTGGCATGGAGGCTAGATTCAGCCGTGTCGCCAAGGAAGTTGTTTGGTAAATGATCAGACCATGACCCTATTAAGGTCATGTTAGTTCTGATTGTCCTTAATGCGGATGCGAGATAGACATGCCAAGCATAGCGGAGTTTTCTGAATTATTGCTGATGGCTTTTAGAAAGATCTTCCACTTTAGGTCTCAGTTATCGATGAATGGTTCATTATAAATTTTTTGTTGCATGAAAATCGTTTCATTTTATCGAGGGACAAAGTTTAAGGGATCGGCCAGGACACGTGCGGGTTCGATGCGTGATTATTTCCTGCTCCGGACGTAACGCGGGGGAGTGGCGGAGCCAGAAACCTTGTGGAGAAAACTGTCTATGTCAGTTACCCGTTGGGCCCATTATGTTTATTTCACGAAAGTTGCTTTGTATGAATTGACTTCGACCATACAGAGGATTTTTAGTAAAAGTGATGTAAGGGGTTTTGCAAAGGTAACGGGCGTTTCTCACAAATTACTTGCGATATTAGCGACCCGCGGATTATATTTTCCTCATTCACATTTGCGTACTCGAAATCGTTTTGCATGAGACCGATCATGTTTTTCCCTAGGCTGTTTTGTTTTAAAATGTTCTTGTTATCAGTAATGGATGGCCGGTTTCATGGAGATAGAAAATCGCTTGATTGTTAAAGTAGCGATGTTTCAGCGGATTACGGGAGATGTTTCGCTATGATTTTGACCTTTGAATGGCTGCTTCAAACTTCGTGGAGTTTTACGAAGGTTATTTCGTTATTTTAAGTAGTTCACGTCGTCTTTATTAGTCTGGCGATGCGGTACCGTTTTTAGTTCGCGAGTTTCGGCGAGGAGGTGACATAGAGTTTTCAGGACTATGTTTGTAGCGGTTGGGCTATGCGCTAAGCGTTCTTAAGATGAATCTTATTACTGCGAGTTTTCTTTGTCAAAGCGTTGTCTTGATGCTGAAGCAAAAAGTTTTCGAAGATGGGATTATCACGGATATAGTATCATTACTACTTCCCTTTTCTTTTACGAAGAAAGCAGGTTAGCCGTTCTTAGAAGGCATTATGCGTTTTTCTTTCTTTTAGGAGCGGGATGAGTATGCTTTTAGAGCGGCGTGGCGATTGTTTCTCGGTATTTAGACTAGATCGGTTTGCATGTTCTGCTGGACAATCGGAGCGATGGAACAAGACTGGAAATTTTGCCTAAGACTTAGCTTGCTAGACTATCCACCTAAATCCTAAGTTCCTAAATTTTCGGCGGTTTTCAAGGCGTTTTTGTTCCTGTCCTACAAAGAATTAAAACCTTACAAAATTTAGAAAATAGTCTTTTGAAGGTTTGGCATTTCGAAGGAATCCCATTTCCTCGTATAGTCGAGATGATTGGTGTTTAGAATAACGATGATCGTTACCAAACTCACAAGATTTATCTAAACAAGCCAGATGGGATCGGACCGGAACGATGGGACGAAGACCAGGGCCGGGCGTCGACCGGCGCCAGGCGAGGTGCCGCCCGTATGCGGCGCCAAACCAACCAGCGTCCAGCGTGCGGCCAACGCCAGGCGAGTGCAGCCCGTATGCATGCCCGGCGCCAGGCAGTACGCCCGTATGAATAGCGTCGCGTGCGCGGCATGGGCGAGTGCGCCCGGCATGAAACCAGCCGTCCAGCGATAAGCCGGCTATGGGCAGTCTTGCCAGCATGGCAACCACCCGTCAGCGATGCCGAGGAGCCAGGCGAGAGTCCGTGGCGCCAAACCAGCCAGTCGCATGCCGCCCGGTATGAGCGAATGCGCCCGGCGCCAAACCAGCCAGCGTCAGCGATGCGCCCGGCGCTCAGGCGTCTTACCCGTCTGTGGGTTTTAGTTGTTCGATCTTTTCCTCGTCGGTCGTTTCGCGAAATCTTTTGAGTTTTGGGAAGGTCTTTAGTAGATTTTGAATAACCGTTTTGACCCCAACAAGAGCAAAGTGAGGTTTCCACAGGCGAGGTGACCTTGGTGATGGTTGTTCGATCCGGGCGGTGGTAGGAGAGTGATTTTGTTCGCCGTAAAATCTCAGCGGAAACTCGATTGAGGCGAAGCGAAAACCATTTTGACCTAGACACAAGGAGAACAAAGTGGGCTCTTACTAAAGGCGAACTGGAAGACTGATCTTACCTTATGGCAAGTCGTCCTAGTAAGATCAAGCCCGACCTCCTTTAGTTTTCCGTTTGTTCCTCGAGAGTTGTTTGTAAGAAGTATGGCGGTGGGAATCGGTGAACCGATTTGCCGTGCTTCTGTTCCACCAGTAATATAGGGTTTCCCCAAGGTTTCGAGGAGAATAAGTTTTATTTTTCGAGAGGTTCTGAAGCGTTTTAAGTAGAAACCTTGCTTTCGTTCGCGATTTCTCTAACTTGGTAACAAGGCAAATTTTTGGGGTTTGATAGATTTTATCGTTGCCCTTTCTGTTTAGATAGAGAAATTGCGAGCTCGTTTTGTGCTCTTCCTGTGGCGGAAAGCGCGGCTAGGTTTTGATTTGCTTTCGAGCACCGTGGCGTTCGTAGCGTTGGCCATAGGAACAGTCGCTGCTGGAGTTGTTTACCATCGTTGGCGCAAAAGCTGCAACTTTTTCTTTCATATTTCTGGACATTGGTTCGATCAAAGCTTTGGCGTGAGTAAGAGTAATCCGTCCCCCTCCTCTAGCGCCAAACTGTGGGAACGAGAAATTCACACGTCAATTTTAATGAATAAGATTGGGAGGAAAGCCAAGTTAACCGACTTTCCTTGAAGGTCAGTTCTCGCGACAGCCAACGACAAGTGACAGAATAAATCGCGGAAAAAGATTTGTTAAGATTTGAGACTGGACCTTAAGAAAGGCTGCTACGTACCCTTCGAGGATCAAGTCGGACGTAGTTCAGTTAGAAAAATTGAACAAGAGATCGAACCGTCTGGGCGGGTTAGATCTAGTATGGCGTTTGTCATAGAAGCAGGCATGAAGATAGCGCCTAGGGTTTCTATGTCGAGCTCTTAAGTAAAAGAATTGTCCGATCCTTAGAGAGGAGATTTCTTGAGCAGGAGGCCAGGCGTTCTAGGGCCTGGTTGCGTCTAATATGAGCTTTGGTCATAGAAGCGGGCATGTAGATAATGCCTAGGGTTTCTATGTCGCGGAGCTCTAGAGTAAAAGTATAGTTAGATCCTTAGAGAGCGTGGGTCTCGCGGAGAAGATAAAACTAGAACAAAGTGACCAGCGTTCGGAGTCCTGCCTGCGCTGGCCTAACCGCCCTAAGTTCTAAGTTCTCTAAGCTAGCAGGATGCTCAAGTCTCAATCTAGGATTTTTGGATCCCCTTCTCTTCTGCCCTTGCTCTCCTTATATATCCTCAAGGTCGGTTTGCCTTAGGATGATGGATGTTGGTGTCAAAATCGGTCCGCAGCGGAATCAATGACTGAAAGTCTCTAGAAAGTATTTCTTGAAACAAAAGTCTCGGATAATTTGAAAAGAAGTTATCTGAGATTTTCTCAGAATAGAATATCCACTCTGTGAGATGTCGGAAGACTATGAAATGCTTGGCCGGACGAGAGTCCCGGAAAAGATCGGTCCTTCGCCCAAGGACATCGAATTGAGCACCACAAAAACCACAAACACAAAAGAATCTGCCTCGAAACTTGAAGAGTCGTTCTCTCAAACCGTGAGAACCAGAAAATGATCAGGATATCAAATCGAAGCCCTGCCGAGATCTTCAGCCACAAGCGCCGGCGGCACCGGCCTGGCAGCGGCACCGGCTGGCGCCAGCATTTCCGTTCTGGCGAGGCTGGACTGGCGCCGGCGGCCTTCCACGGCCCTGGCCAGCGGCACCGTGTGCAGGCGGCCTGGCGCCGGCGGCCTAAATCGCTCTTGAACTGGCTGGCGCCAGCGGCTTCCGTGGCGGGCGACCTGGCCTGGCGGCACCATCGCCGCAGGCTGGCCTGGCGCTGGCGGCACCGGCTTTAGCGCCCGGCGGCTTTTAGGCTCGAACTCTGGCGCCCGGCACCGGCCTGGCGCCCGGCAACTCCGTCAGCGGGCTGACCTGGCGTACCCATTTAGCGCCGGTCGGCGGCTTCGTCCTGGTCAGTCCCATCGTGTTCGGTCTGATCCCATCTTGGCTTGTTTGGATCAATCATCATGAGTTTGGGGCGATCCGCGGCTCTGGAATAAACATCCTGACTTCGATGGAATGCGTCCTCGATGTTTTCACGACAAAAACTAGAAGGATTGGATTTCGTAGAAGATATACGTATAAAAACAAAGGTCGATTAACTTGAACATCGATCCTTTAGGTTATCGGTTTATTTCTGAGAAGATAGTCTTCAGAAATCGTATAAAGCGTTTAACGACTTAAGATAAGTCCACCGGACTAACTTTCGAATTAGAATTCAGGCGTCGAGGCTATGGCGGTTTGTCGATATCGAACATCGGATAAACATCAAGTCAGAAAACTTCGAGGATAATTACAAAGATCGGCCGAAAATGGAATGCTTAGAAGAGATAAGCTTGGGCCCAAAGGCGAGGTCCATCATCCTAAGGCAAACCGACCTTGGTGGATATATAAGAGAAGCGAGGGGAAGAAGGGGATCGAAAATCTAGATTGGAGACTTAGAGCATCCTAGCAGAACTTAGAACTTAGGCGGTTAGGCCAGCGAGGCAGGACTCAGAGCGTCTGGCGCTTCTTGTTCTAGTTCTTCTCCATGCGGGCCACGTTCCTCTCGGAAGGATCTAACTATACTTTTACTCAGAGCTCCTTTTTGAAACCACAGAGCATTATCTTGACATGTCGCTTCTATGACCAGCTTCGTATTAGGCGAACCAGGCCTCGAGCGTCTGGCGCCTCCTGCTTTCGCAAATCTCCGCTCCCTCCGGAAGGATCAGACAATTCTTTTACTTAAGAGCTCGCACATAGATACCTAAGCGTTATCTCTGACATGCACTTTGTTTAATGACAAGCGCTCATACTTGAGCGAACCGCCAGACGGTTCGATCTCTTGTTCAATTCTTTCTAACTGAACTTCACGTGGGCTTGATCCTCGAAGAGTGCGTAGGCAGCCTTTCTTAAGGTCAGTCTCAAATCTTAACAAATCTTTTTCGCATTTATTCGGTCAGCATGCGTTGGCTGTCGCGAAGAAGGACCTTCAAGGAAAGTCGGGTTAACGGCTTTCCTCCGCCAATCTTATTCATTAAAATTGGCCGGTGTGAATTTGGTTCCACAGTTTGGCTAGAAGGAGGGGGCCGGATTACTCTTACTCATCACGACGCCAAAGCGCGGCAGTCGAACCAATGTCGAGAAATATGAAAGAAAAGTTCCAGTTTCGTCAGCGATGGTAAAACAACTCCAGCGGCACTGTTCTGTAACCATAGCATGAAGTGCTTTCAAATCAAAACCTGGCAGCTTTCCGCCACAGGAAAGAACGCAACGAGCTTCGCCAATTTCTCTATCTAAGCAGAAGAACGCGATAAAATCTATCAAACCCCAAAAATTAGGTCTTGTTACCAGTTAAATCGCGAGCGAGTTTCTCGGCGTTTCTTTCGAGAACCTCTCGGCTATCGAGGAAATGGGATTCCTTGAATGCGAAACCTTCAAAGACTATTTTCTCGAAAAATTTTGTAAGGGTTTTAATTCTTTGTAGGACAGGAACAAAAGCGTCTTGAAAAACTGCCGTTGAATTTAGGGAACTTAGGATTTAGGTGGATAGTCGCAAAGCTAAGTCTTAGGCAAAATTTCAGTCTTGTTCCATCGTTCCTTGATTGTAGAACAACACAAACCGATCTAGTCTCTCGAAAAACCGAAGCGATGCGCCCGCGCGTCTAAAGCATACTCATCCGCTTCTAAAAGAAAGAAAAAGCGTTACACAAGCCGGAAGAGCGGCTAACCGTTTTCTTTCGTAAAAGAAAGAGTAAATGCGTATACTATATCCGTATAATCCCATCTTGAAAACTTTTGCTTCAGCATCAAGACAAGCGACGAAAACTCTCGCAGCAATAAGATTCATCTTAAAGCGTAGCGGCATAGCCAACCGTTACAAACATAGTCTGAAAACTCATGTCACCTCTGCGTCATGACTTCGCCAACTAAAAGCGTGTACCGGCGTCAGACTAATAACCTGACGGTGAACTACGAAAATAGCGAAATAACCTTCCGGTAAAATCCACGAGTAGTTGAAGAAGCTTTAGTCAAAGGTTGAAATCATGGCGGAAACATCTCCGTGTAATCCGGCGGAAACATCATTACTTTAACAATCTGCGATTTTCTATCTCCATGAAACGGTCATCCATTACTTTGGTATAACAAAGCGTTTTAAAATAAAACAGCTTAGGAAAAAACATGATCGGTCTCATGCAACGATTCGCGAATGCGCATAAAAGTGAATGAGGAAAACATAATCCGTGGTCGCGAATATCGCCAAGTAATTTGTGGCGCTCTCCGGTTACCTTTAAAACCCCATCACTTTTCGAAAAATCCTCTGTATGGTCGAGTCAATTCATACAAAGCAACTTTCAAGTAAAATAAACATAATGGGTCCAACGGGTAACTGACATAGACAGTTTTAAGCTCCACAAGGTTTCTGGCTCCTGCTTTCACTCAGCGGTTCGCGTCAGAGCAGGAAATAATCAGACGAACCATGCGTGTTCGCGTCGATCCATAAAACTTTGTCCCCTCGGATAAAATGAAGCGATTTTCATGCAACAAACAAAAATTTTATCACGAACCATTCATCATTATAACTGAGACGTGGAACCTTATACCCATCTTCCATGGGCATTTTGGCTGTCTTTCCTCCATAAGCACCTGCATCTTTCAAAAGATCAAGTGTATATTTCCTTTGAGAAATGAACAAGCCTTCCTTAGCTCTACATAACTCAATGCCAAGGAAGTATTTCATTTCTCCCAAATCTTTAATCTCAAACACAGATTTAAGAAATTCCTTGGTAGCCTTGATACCATCTTTATCACTTACGAGTGATGATGATATCATCAACATACACAAGAACAATAATACCTGCTGGTGTGACAAGAGTGAAGAGGGTGTGGTCAAGCTCAGACTTCCTGAATCCTCTTCCATTCAGGTAGAGCTAAGTTTGTGATACCAAGCTCTAGGGGATTGCTTAAGGCGTAGATAGCTTTCTTTAGCCTCAAGACATTTCCTTCTTCACTAAGTGTTCAAGACCAGGAGGTGGATGCATATAAACCTCA
>JAAMPC010001042.1:0-10990 GCA_016771965.1 Brassica carinata
CAGATAATGGAGGAGAATACACAAGCTATGCGTTCAAAAGCCATCTAGATCATCATGGAATACTTCATCAAACAAGCTGCCCTACACACCACAACAGAATGGTGTAGCTGAGAGGAAGAACAGGCACTTGATGGAGGTGGCTCGGTCATTAATGTTCCAAGCTAATGTACCAAAAGATTCTGGAGTGATGCTGTATCCACTGCTTGCTATCTAATCAACCAGAATACCTACAAAGGGTATTGAAGGATCAAGCACCGTTTGAGGTACTGAACCAGCAAGCCATCTTTGACATATATGAGAGTGTTTGGATGCTTGTGTTATGTGTTGGTACCAGGAGAGTTGAGGAACAAGCTAGAAGCGAAGCGAGAAAGGCAATGTTCATTGGCTACTCCACAACTCAAAAAGGATATAAGTGTTATGATCCAGAAGCTAGAAGGGTACTTGTATCTAGAGATGTGAAGTTCATTGAAGAAAGAGGATACTATGAAGAAGAAGAATCGAACTTGAGGATCTTACATCAGATAAGGCTGGAGTCTTAAGAGTGATTTTGGAAGGTCTTGGTATCAAGATGAATCAGGATCAGTCCACAAGAAGTAGACAACCAGAAGAGCTCAAATGAACCAAGAAGAGCTGCTCAAACACCTCACCTTGATCATGAGGGAAGTGAACCTGAAACTCAAGAAAATGGCCAAGAAGGAGTGAAGCGGTGAAAGAAGGAGAAGAGTTCAACTCAGGTTCTCATCATCAAGGTGAGCAAGACCAAGAGATGAAGAACATCACAGTGAAGCACAAGAACATATACAAGATGAGCAGGTTCAAGTGCAAGAACAACCTATTGAGGAGAAGCACAAGGATTAGAAAGGATCCTTCCTCTTGGAAACACGAGTGTACTACAATGCCCAAGCTGTGGAGGATCCTTCTGTGTGTTCCTTTGCTCAATACCCTGAAGAACATTGTCGTTCATGGTTAACTTGGATGAGAACTATATTCAAGAAGCTATGAAGAAGCAATCATGGATAAAGAATGGAAGGAATCAGTTGGAGCTGAGGCAGGAGCCATGATCAAGAATGATACATGGTATGAGAGTGAGTTACCAAAGGGAAGAAGGCTGTGAGTAGTAAATGGATATTCACAATCAAGTATAAGGCTGATGGAAAGGTTGAGAGGAAGAAGTCAAGGCTAGTAGCAAGAGGTTTCACTCAAACTTATGGAGAAGATTACATAGAGACCTTTGCACCAGTGCTAAACTACATACCATAAGGATTGTATTAAGCTTGGCTGTGAATCTTGGATGGGGTTATGGCAAATGGATGTGAAGAATGCATTCTTACAAGGTGAACTTGAGGATGAAGTATATATGCATCCACCTCAGGCCTAGAACACTTAGTGAAGAATGTGTTAAGATTGAAGAAAGCCATCTATGGGCTGAAGCAATCACCAAGGCTTGGTACAACAAGCTGAGCACTACTCTGAATGGCCGTGGCTTCAAGAAGTCTGAACTAGACCACACTCTCTTCACACTCACAACTCCCTCAGGTATGATTGCACTTCTTGTATGTTGATGATATCATTATCACAGGAAGTGATAAGGAAGGTATCATAGCAACCAAGAGTTCATTAAATCCATGTTTGAGATTAAAGATTTGGGAGAAATGAAATACTTTCTTGGAATTGAGATATGTAGATCCAAGGAAGGGTTATTCATGTCCCAAAGGAAGTATACACTTGATCTTTTGAAAGGTGCAGGTGCTTATGGAGGCAAGACTGCAAGGATGCCTATGGAGGATGGCTACAAAGTCCCGAGGGAGAGATTGAAGACAGCAAACCTTATCAGGATCTAAACTCTATAGAAAACTAGTTGGCAAATTGATTTATCTTACCATAACTAGACGACATTTGTTTTGCTGTGAATCAGGTGAGTCAACACATGCAAGTTCCTAAGGAGCATCATTGGCGCATGGTGGAGATCTTGATGTATCTCAACGCTCACCTCAAGAGGTATGGATGGGTTGCAATGGAAGCACTGAAGTGGTTGGATCTGTGATGCAGATTGGGCTGGTGATAGAGCAGACAGGAGATCAACCACAGGCTATGCACATTCATTGGAGGCAACTTGGTGACATGGAAGAGTAAAAGCGAAGGTGGTCTCTTGCTCAAGTGCGGAAGCTGAGTATAGAGCTATGCTGAAGCTTACCAACGAGTTGGTATGGATCAAAGGCATCTTGAAGCATTTGGAGATTGATCAAGCACGATGACAATGCATTGTGATAACCAAGCAGCCATTCACATTGCATCCAACTTCGGTGTTTCATGAGAGAACCAAGCACATTGAAGTTGATTGCCACAAGGTGAGGCAAATGATCATTCTAGGAGTCATCTTGCCATGTTACACAAGGAGTGAAGATCAGTTGGCTGATGTGTTCACCAAGGCTGCAAGACAGAAGACAATGGAGTCCATTCATATCAGGTTGGGCCTCATTGATCTTGGGAAGGGAAGGAGCTGATCCTCTTGGCTGTGAGGTCTTTACTCTTTTCCCTCATCAAGGTTTTGTCCCAATGGGTTTTCCTTGGTGAGGTTTTAATGAGGAAGATCTCATAGCCATCAAGCTTAGGCTTACAAAGCTAAGCGAGGGAGATGTTGAGATGAGGAAGTCATTATGAGAAGGAGAGGAAGAGTTAGCAAGTAATGGAATGATACGGACAGTCACGGCCTATGTCACGGACAGGGGCTTGGCATTTACATCTGAAACATGAAGGAAGAAGGAGATGGGTGAGTAAAGCCTCTAGAGGACATAGAAGGTCTCAAGACTGATCAGACCGTTTAGGGATAAGGGTGGGGCGAGCCTTATCCATCCAGGCCGTGGACAGGCTGTAAAGGCCAAGCGTGTGAGCCTTACCATCCGTTCATTCAAAGGGCGGCTCCTCTTGGTCTTGACTTCACATGCTTATGACTAGTGCTTTTCTCTTAACTTGTAACCAATGCCTCTTCATAAATATTGTAACCTCATCTCATAATAAGATTAGACAGTTCTAAACAATCTCTCTCTATACTCATTTCATTATGATTCTCCATTAGTCTCTAATCTGTCTCTTAATCTCTTATTCTCTTCTATAATCCTTTAAACTCAGATAATCATTTACATCCTTAAATCTCACTAAACAAGTACAAGCCAGTTCTTGATTACTTGAAAGTCTTTGGATGTCATGCTTTTGCTCAAACCAGGAGAGATCTTAACAAGCTAGAAGCAAGAAGTACTAAGGCTGTATTCATAGGATATAGCTACACAGAAAGGATACAAGTCTATGATCTATAGCAAAGAAGAGTACTTGTATCTAGAGACGTGAAGTTCTTAGAAGATAGAGGGTACTATGAAGAAAAAGAATCAAGAAGACCTGAAGGACTTGACATCAGATAAGGCCACCACCTTGCGGATCATCCTTGAAGGTCTTGGAATCAGTACATCCAGGATCCAAGAGATCCTGCGACTACACCTCACGAAGTTGTGCAACCATCCCACCTTGATCATGAGGGAGGAGAGGAGCATGAAGAGCCTATGCAAGAGGCTATGAAGATGATGGAGAGTAGAGGATGAAGAAGAGAAGAGAGCATAGGCTCTGTGGTCATGGGCATGATCATGGTGTGATACACTTCTCAAAAGCGAGTGGTAGAAAGAATGCTGTGCAACCACTAAGAAGAGTTACAAGGATAAGGAAGGATCCTTCTAGCTGGGTAAACGGAGTGCTACAATGCCAAGCTGTGGAGCATCCTATCAAGCCGTGTATCCTTTGCTCAATATCAAGCATGTGCCTTCTGTTGAGATGAAGTGTCAAGTGAAGAATGGAGATGAGGGTTGAGTAGAATGAAGAGAGAAGGATAGGAAGGTTTGGGAGCTTTGGGATCAGCCTGTCCGTCACAAGGCCATTACATGGCCATTACATGACAGGACAGGCGCATACAAGATAGGATCGACCAAAGCTCAATCAAACCTCACCATAAGTTATCAAGTTACTTAAGTAAAGAGGAGAAGTTACCTTGTGGAGTGGATCAGACCGTTGGAAAGGATAAGGGAGAGTCTTGGACAGGCTGGCACAGCTGGACACGAGGAAAAGCAAAAGTTGAGCCAGCTAATGAAGGCCTGCAGCTGCTCACCTCATTGGACAAGTTTGAAATGGCCATTGACTCCACATGCTTACCTTATCCTCTTAAGCTACGAAAACCCTAGTCTCTTCTCTTATAAAGTTGTAAACACTCTCATTAATACAATCAAGCAAGTTTTGAGTCTTTCTCTTAGTCTTTAATCTCAATGGTTCCATATTAGACTCATAATCTCATTTCATACTCTAATCTTCTCAATCGATTCTAGTCTTTCCTAAACACTCAGATTACTCTAAACATTACTAAAAATCTCATGTTATCAGAGCCAGGTTAGTGAAAACCTGAGTTCGTGTTAGGCTCTTTGGAGATTCAAGATTGAAGCTTTAAAGAGTTTGGTTGGTGTTCTTGTGTTCTTGGGAAGTTCCGGGTATTGTCCGAGTTCAAAGACTAGTTCTTAGTGTGTTGCTGAAGCTGTGAGGTTGAAGACCGAGGCAGTGAGTGTTCTTACAAGTCTCTTAACCCAAGATCCAGTTTGTGAAGTAGAGAAGTCATCGTTCATCATGGAAAGTGGTATGAACATGAACATGAAGGTAGCGGTTTGCTTCAAAGGAACCAACTACTTGGTGTGGTCTCGGATGGTGAGAACCACAGTGGGAAGCAAAGGGCTTTGGAGCACATCGCCGGGAGCTCAAAGCTCATCACCCAAGGAGAAACTGAAGAAGGAGAAGCCAAGGCAAAGCGGAAGGAAGTGGCATCGAGGAGGACATGTTGGTGATGTCAGTGCTGCATGCTTCACTTGAGCGGCGATTCTAGATGCATACAGCTACTGTGAATCAGCTAAAGAGCTGTGGGATACGTTGAAGAAGGTGTATGGGAATACATCAAACCTAAGCCGTGTGTTTGAAGTGAAGCAGGCTATAAACAACTTGGTACAAGAGGATATGGAGTTCACCAAGCATCTGGGAGGTTCAGAACACTCTGTGAAAGCGGAGATGTTGAGGCCAAGTACTACAGATGCAGAGATGAGCAACAAAAGAAGAGAGCAAGATAAGGTCTTTGGGCTACTCCTCACCATGAATCCGGCTTACAATGGTCTTATCCAACACTTGCTTAGAGAGGACACACTACCTGATCTTGAAGAAGTGTGCGCAAGGATTGAAGGAACAAGGCTCTATTGGGTTGTTTGGAAAGAAAGGAGAGCTATCTCTCGTGAATCAAGCAACTCAAGAGGAGGGAGGGCTCCACAAGCACACAAGGCTGCGCATGGGAAGTATGATGAGAGGAGGTTCAATGGGGCTGTGATCACTGCAAGAAGCATGGCCACAAGAAGAGCCAATGCTGGATACTCCATCCCCATCTCAAGCCAGCAAAGTTTATGAAGGACAGAGAGAGGCAGGGCTAATGTCTCAGATGGAGCAGCGCAAAGTGGAGCAGGTACTAGCAAAGGGAAGGAGATAGATGGGCGTGAAGCAGGTGATGGGAGGTCTCTTGTAGCCTACACTGGAGCCCCAAGCAGCCGTGGGAACTATGATCAAGAGTATCTAAGGAAATCCGACCTGGATGCTCTCATTAAGCTCTTCAAGGAGCATGGTAACATTTTGGGTATTCCTTTGGGGCTAGGGCTTATGGGAATGATGAGAATCAACTAGAATTGATAGGATGCATGAAAGTGTGATAGAGATCAACCAATCTAGAGCGGCTAGTCTTGCTAGGAATGATCATGCATTCAAACCATCTAGTATCCTTGCTCATATTGCTAGTTCACATGCCATTAAGCCTTTAGTAGTTGATTCTGGTGCATCTCATCATATGATAAGTGACACTAGTTTGATTAAAAACATTGTACCAATGAATGGAAATGTGATGATAGCTAATGGAGATAAGATACCTATTAGAGGAATAGGAAGTCTTAAACTGTTTGATAAGGAAACTAAAGCTTTTTATATGCCTGAATTTACTTCAAACTTGTTATCTGTTAAGAAATGTGCTACTGATTTGCAATGTAATGTCATATTCAGTCCTAATGATGTGAAGTTTCAGGATATTAAAAGCAGCAAAATGATTGGAAAGGGAGTGACTAAGGAGAATTGTATTTACTTGAAGATCTTGCTCTGTTTCTAGTTATAGCTGCTCGTTTACTTCTGTTTCGGTTCTAGTTTAAGTAAAATGCATTGTGGCATGCTAGATTAGGACACCCTCATAATAAGGCTTTAAAACTGATGTTGCCAGGTGTTTCCTTTGAGAATAATGATTGTGAAGCTTGTATTTTAGGCAAGCATTGTAAGACTGTCTTTACTAAATCTACTACGGTTTATGAGAAGTGTTTTGATTTGATTCATTCTGATGTTTGGACTGCTCCTTGCTTATCTAGAGACAATCAAAAGTATTATGTAACCTTCATTGATGAAAAATCCAAATACACCTGGTTAACCTTAATTCCAACCAAAGATAGGGTACTTGATGCATTTAAGAACTTTCAATCATATGTGACTAACCATTATAATGCCAAGATAAAGATTTTCAGGTCAGATAATGGAGGAGAGTACAGGGACAAGCATTCAAGCTCCCCTATCTCAGCATGGAATCCTACATCAGACAAGCTGTCCTATACTCCACAGCAGAATGGTGTGGCTGAGAAAAGAATAGGCATCTGATGGAAGTGGCCAGGTCCATGATGTTTCAAACCAATGTGAAGTTCTGGAGTGATGCAGTCACTACAGCTTGTTATCTCATCAGCAGAACACCAACTCTGATCCTGCAAGGGTTATCACCATTTGAGGTATTGAACCGATACAAGCCCTCATTGGAACATATGAAGATCTTTGGGTGTTTGTGTTTTGTGATGGTACAGGAGAATTAAGAAACAAGCTTGAAGCTAGGAGCTCCAAGGCAATGTTTGTTGGATACTCATCAAGTCAGAAAGGATACAAGTGCTATGATCCTAACACAAGGAGAGTGTTAGTATCAGAGAAGTGAAGTTTGTGGAAGAAAAAGGATATTATGAGGAGCAGATTCAAGAAGATTTGAAAGATCTCACTTCAGATAGAGCTGCAACCTTGAGGATAATACTAGAAGGACTTGGAATCAATATGGATCAAGAACAGCAAGAAAGTAGAGGCACTACACAATACCGAATCATCAGGCGTCAACCTTGAACATGAGGGGGAATGGAACAGAAACTCAAACTCAAAGTCATGAAGAGAGTTCTGGTTCTCATGATCAAGCTGTGGAGTCAAATGATCAACAGAAGGAGCTGAAGCAAGTCAGCTAAGGGATGAATGAGCTGAAGCAAGTCAGCCAAAGAAGAAAAGTACACAGAGAAGGTACAGACATGGAGTTGCAGGCACAAGAAGGGCCAGTGTTGAGAAGAAGTACAAGGCTGAAAAGGATCCTTCCAGTTGGGTAAACACGAGAGTGTACTACAATGCTCAAGCTGTGAAGCATCCTACTCAGGCGTGTGCTCTTTCTCTCAATATCGAAGCACATGGTGCATTCATGGTAAACTTAGATGAGAATCACATTCCAGAAGCTATGAAGAGGCAATGGAGGATAAGGAATGGAAGGAATCAGTAGGAGCTGAGGCAGGAGCTATGATAAAGAATGATACATGGTTTGAAAGTGAACTACCAAAGGGGAAAGGCAGTATCTAGTAAATGGATCTTCACAATCAAATACAAAGCTGATGGACAGATTGAGAGGAAGAAGACTAGATTAGCAGAGGGTTCACTCAAACATATGGAGAGGATTACATTGAGACATTTGCACCAGTAGCCAAGTTACACACCATTAGAATTGTACTAAGCTTGGCGTTAACCTTGGATGGGGATTGTGGCAAATGGATGTGAAGAATGCATTCTTACAAGGAGAACTTGAGGATGAAGTCTACATGTATCCTCCACCAGGTCTTGAACATCTAGTGAAGAGAGGGAATGTACTGAGGCTAAAGAAGGCTATCTATGGGTTGAAGCAATCACCAAGGGCATGGTACAACAAGTTGAGCACAACTCTGAACAGCCGAGGTTTTAAGAAGTCTGAATTGGACCATACTCTCTTTACCTCACTACTCCCTCAGGTATGGTTGCTCTCCTTGTGTATGTGGATGATATCATTATCACAGGAAGTGATAAGGAAGGTATCAAAGCAACCAAGGAGTTTCTAAAGTCTATGTTTGAAATAAAAGACTTGGGAGAAATGAAATACTTTCTTGGAATTGAGATTTGTAGATCAAGGAAGGTTTGTTCATGTCCCAAAGGAAGTATACACTTGATCTTTTGAAAGGTGCAGGTGCTTATGGAGGCAAGACAGCAAGGATGCCAGGAAGGGCTACAAAGAGTACCAAGAGAGGGGAGATTGAAGACAGCAAGCCATTTCATGATCCTAAACTCTATAAACTTGTTGGCAAATTGATTTATCTAACCATCACAAGACCTGATATATGCTTTGCTGTGAATCAGGTGAGTCAACTGTGCATTCCCAAGGAACATCATTGGCATATGGTGGAGGCTGCTGATGTATCTAAATGGCTCGCGGATCAAGGTGTATGGATGGGGTGCAATGGAAGCACGAAGTGGTGGGCTATTGTGATGCTGATTGGGCAGGTGATAGAGCTGACGAAGATCAACAACCGGCTATTGCACATTCATTGGAGGCAACTTGGTGACTTGGAAGAGTAAGAAACAGAAAGGTGGTGTCATGCTCTAGTCAGAAGCTGAATATAGAGCCATGCTGAAGCTTACAAACGAGCTAGTTTGGATCAAGGGCATCTTGAAGCATTTGGAGATAGCACAAGAGACCTCCAATGACAATGCATTGTGACAACCAGGCCGCCATTCACATAGCCTCAACTCGGTGTTCCATGAGAGAACAAAGCACATTGAGGTTGATTGCCACAAGGTGAGGCAGATGATTGTCCTAGAGTCATCTTGCCATGTTATACTAGGAGTGAAGATCAGTTGGCTGATGTATTCACCAAGGCTGCAAGGCAAAACAATGGAGTCCATTCATATCAGATTGGGCCTCATTGATCTTGGGAAGAAAGCAGCTGATCCCCTTAGTCATGAGATCTTTACTCTTTTCCCTCATTAAGGTTTTGTCCCAATGGGTTTTCCTTAGTGAGGTTTTAATGAGGAAGATCTCATGGCTGTCAACTAGTCTTTCACAAAGCTAAGCTTGAAGGGATTGAGATGAAGAGTGTCAAGTGAAGAATGGAGATGAGAGTTGAGTAAGAATGAAGAAGAGGAAGGATAGGAAGGTTTGGGAGCTTTGGGATCAGCCTGTCCGTTCAAGGCAATACATGGCCGTACATGACAGGACAGGCAGTGCAAGATAGGATCGACCAAAGCTGACCAAACCTCACCATAAGTTATCCAGTTACTTAAGTAAAGAGGAGAAGTTACCTTGGCCTTTGTGAGTGGATCAGACCGTTGGAAAGGATAAGGGAGAGTCTTGGACAGGCTGGCACAGCTGGACACGGAAAAGCAAAAGGTTGAGCCAGCTAATGAGAGGCTCACCAGCGCCTCACCTCATTGGACAAGTTTGAAATGGCCATTGACTCCACATGCTTACCTTATCCTCTTAAGCTAAACCCTAGTCTCTTCTCTTATAAAGTTGTAAACACTCTCATTAATACAATCAAACAAGTTTTGAGTTTTTCTCTTAGTCTTTAATCTCAATGGTTCCATATTAGACTCATAATCTCATTTCATACTCTAATCTTCTCTAAATCGATTCTAGTCTTTCCTAAACACTCAGATTACTCTAAACATTACTAAAAATCTCACCTTCATGGTAAACTTGGATGAGAATCACATCCAAGAAGCTATGAAGAGGCAATGAAGGATAAGGAATGGAAGGAATCAGTAGGAGCTGAGGCAGGAGCTATGATAAAGAATGATACATGGTATGAGAGTGAACAACCAAAAGGGAAGAAGGCAGTGTCTAGTAGATGGATCTTCACAATCAAATACAAGGCTGATGGACAGATTGAGAGGAAGAAAACTAGACTAGTAGCAAGAGGTTCACTGGGACATATGGGGAGGATTACATTGAGACATTTGCCCTGTAGCTAAGCTACACCATTAGGATTGTTCTAAGCTTGGCGGTTAATCTTGGATGGGGATTGTGGCAAATGGATGTGAAGAATGCATTCTTACAGGGAACTTGAGGCATCTACGGATCACTTGCGTGTGTTTGGATGCATTGCTTTATCTTGGTACCGAGAGAACAGAGGAATAAGCTTGATGCTAGAAGCTCAAAGGCTATGCTCATTGGTTATTCTCCAACACAAAGGGGTATAAATGCTATGATCCGTGGCAAGAAGAGTTCTAATATCAAGAGATGTGAAGTTTTGGAAACAAAGGGGCATTATGAGGAAAAGGGTTGGGATGAATTGAAGGATCTGTCAAAACCATCGGACAATGCCACCAATCTGGAGAATATTGGAGAGTCTTGGTATTAACATCGTCAAGGAATCAGGACACAAAAACCGCATACATGAAGCTGCATCTGGTCGAAAATGTGATTGATGAAAATGGAGTTGATGTAGCTGAAGGGAATCGAGAAACCATTCATCATGATCACGAAGGGGAATCAACATGAATCGATCTTGATAAATCTGATGCGGCACGAGGCTCATGATAGAAGTTCATGATCAGGATGAAAGGCAACAAGATTCAGTCTGGTGAGGATATACATCAGGTCGGACACTTAGGAGTCTGAGGATCGAAACACGCATGGCCCGGATCAACACAAGAGTATATTTCAATCTGAAGCGGTGGCTCATCCAATAAGTGCGGTATGCTCCCTTGCCCAATATCGAGAGAGCATCAAGTATTCATTGGGGAATTGGATCAGGAATACATTCTAGATCATATGAAGAGCTATGCAACATGAGAG
>JAAMPC010001043.1:0-10989 GCA_016771965.1 Brassica carinata
AAGGAGAAAAATTGCCACATTCAATCAGGAGCCTGGAGAGTCATTCAAGGATACCTGCATCAGATTCAAGTCTTACCAGCTAGACTGCCCACACCATGGATTCAACAAAGTGCAACTGCTCGCACTTTCTTCGAGGCATCGCACTGAAATATCGATGGCTCTAGACATGCGAGTGAAGTCAACTTCACCACAAGGAATCCTGAAGATGCTGTGAAGCTAATAGATAACCTAGCATCCAGCAACAGACGAAGAACATTGTAAGAGAAAGATCTGCAGCGTTCCTTGGAAAGGAACAAATAAATGAGGTACACTCTTGACAATGTTCAGAAACTGCTAAACAAGTAAATCTGCTCCGAGGATGCGTAAGATGAAGAAGATGACTACATAGAAGGAAGTCAACTGGATCAGTGGAACCGATTTCAGAGATCTGGAAACCAAGGAAATAAACTTCGCAGACGAGAGGAAACTTCAACAGCAGCAACCCCAACAACACAGGAGTTATGGAAACTCATCTTACATGAAGCCACCCACACCAACCCCGAAGGAAAGCTAAGACATGCTCAGAAAGTTCTCGAAAGCCAGCAGAGTTAGAGGTGAACTTCAATGGAAAGATCGACGCTGTCATACACCACTTTGAACACAAAGCTTGATGCTTTGAGTACCAATGAAGAAACTAGAGAGTCAAGTGATTCAGACGAGAAGCTGTTAAGGCAGGAAGCTTTGGGAAAAGGGTTGGAGAAGAAGCAACAGACCACAACGCCGCTATCATATAGAGGATGATTTTGAGTGGTAAGGCAAGAGAAGCTGCAAGAGGGAGACTTCCAGATCGAAGTATTGGCAACCATGGAATCGATCGATGTCGACATCCACATCGATCGTTATACGCCAACACCAATCGATCCATGGAACCAGACGAGCATCGACCGATGGATCTTGAAGAATCCACCAACGAAAGGCAACGCCGTGAAGATACTTACTCACGAGGAGTTCGCAGCAAAGCACCCACATCCGCCCAGCTTACAACATCGACCGATAGACAGGCGCCCCATCGATCGAATGATAGAAATCGATCGACACAATCCAGAAACTGCCGATCGATATTCTGATATCTACCGAAAGTGCAACTTCCCAAGATAGATGTTGCACGACTTAATGCACTCCAGGAGCAATCTAAGCCTTCCAGAAACCCACCAACCGCCATAATGAAGAAACCCACGGATATTATTGATCCAATGGAGATAGAAAAGGAAAAAGATGGCAGAGTTCTCAGAGAAAGGAAAGAGAAGGTTCCTAAACACCTTAAAAGAGGAGTTAATGAGAAAGAGTTGACAATTTCAAAGAGAGTTCTAACGATACCTACAGAGAAACCCTTTGAAGAAGCCTACTTTTCACACGATTATGGATGTTTTTCAGAGAAACTAAGCAGAAGAAGACATTGATGTCTTGCATATTTTCATATATTTAGCCATCTTTTATTGCATTCTTTGAGTTGTAGGCTAAGGTTTAGGCATGTCTAGGATCATTTTGCATTCATTTGTCCTTATCAGGTGTGGAGTATGCTTTGGTGAGATTTGAGGTGTTTGGGAACCTTATGACCCAAAAAAGTGAAGAATCAAGATTGTCCATAAGAAGAAAAGTAAAACCAAGAGAAGAGAGTTGGACCGGTAGCCTTGACCGCCTAATAACACATGGACGGATCAGGTGGGATCAGCTCGCACGGATGACCGGCTGATGCGCCCAGACTCGAGCACCGGATGATGAGAAGCAGCTGGACGCCGGGAGATGCGTCCGGTAGGAGCACCTGGACGGAGATCAAGCGTGACCAGACTGATGGGCGGCCGGGAGATGCCCGGCACGGCACCGGACGGGAGAACATGATGCGCCCAGACCGGGACCATGGAGACGCGAATGGCACGAGCACCGGACCGGAGAATATGATGCGCTTGACCGAGGACGACCGTGGCCTGTCCGCTAGGAGTACCCGGTCGTGAAGAAGGTGCTAAAGACCGTGAGACGACCGGGGTGAGACGGACGGCCTGGAACCCGACGAGCAAAGAACACTGCCAGCTGGACGCGGGTAACCTGGACCGTATGATGGTGTTGATGCTACCTGACCGAATTTTATGCTTCTTTCCATTGGTTTAGACCCATTTAGCTTAAGGACTTTTTAGTAATCTTGTTTTATGTTTCTAGGGCTTTTAAGCCTCACTATAAGTACCCTTGTTATCCCTAATTAGGGACTCATGTTATTTTCTATCTAAGAACACATAAACCTTCGAAAGTGCTTCATCTTTGATTCATAATCTCATCTAATCTTTGTGTTCTTGATTGCTTGATTTCATCCCTTTCTTCTCTATATGTTTAAGCTTGAATCTTCAATGGGTTTAAGAGTGAGCATGTGGATTAGTGAGTAGATCCATTTAAGATCCATGGGTTAGGGTGATTGAGAGTGATTAAGTGTAGATCCAAGGTGCTTAGTGTTAGATCTATCATTTCCTTGCATTGATTTGGTGTTCTTAAAGCTATATTTGAGTTGGCCTCTCAAACATAGAGTCATAGGCATTTCATGCCGAAAAGTGTTCTATGAAATGCCTAAACCAACTCATCTATGCTTTTAGCTTGCTTTGCCTAAGAGATTAGTTGTCAAAGAAGCTAAGATTTCTATTAGACTCATTCCCCTTGTTTGCTTTGATCATTACAGCCAAAGAGATTTGGTGTACTTGGGTGATCATTGCAAAGAGCATCCATCTAGAGATAGAGCTTGCTTAGTTTTGTTGTCTAGGCATAAGGAATTAGATTGGTTGAAAAGTTAGCATCTTGGATTGAATCTTAATCATTTGATATCAAGTCCCTATATGCATGGGTCTCATTCTCCTCATAAGAAAGAAAGTTTTACTTTTGTTGCATTTTACTCATTGTCTTAGTTTAATAATCATCCCTTCAATGATGGCATTTAGATTAAGCATAGACTTGCATTCCCTTTGGTTTATGATCACTTAGAACTGGTTCGACAATCTTTTATACTACATCATTTGATTAGGACCTTAGAAAAGTCCTTTCATCAAATTCATGCCAAGCCAAATCACTTAGAACTGGTTCCCACTGTTGAAGAGATAGCTACACTTGAAAGGGAAATAGCAGGAAGGAGAAGAGAAGAAGAGCAACAAGCTCACATTCAGAGGTTGGGGTTTGAGATGGATGATCACCAGCATCAACCTCAAGATGGCAATGGTCAAGGAGCTGACAACCTTGGACCACAGCCAGCAACAACAACACCCACAGCTGCCAGCTAGAGCCATTGGCACCTATGACCGTCCTCACATTCATGGCAATAGGGCCGGGCATCCCCAAGCACCAGCTGTGGAAGCTAACAACTTTGAGATCAAGTCAGGCTTGTTGAGTGTGATTGAGAACAACAAGTACCATGGCTTGGCTGTAGAAGACCCATTTGATCACTTGGACAAGTTTGATAGCTATTGTGGCTTGTCCAAGACCAATGGTGTGTCCAAGATGCCTTCAAACTCAAGTTGTTTCCATTCTCTGGGAGACAAGGCACGCCAATGGGAGAAATCTCTACCTAGTGACTCCATCACTACTTGGGATGATTGCAAGAAAGCCTTCTTGGAGAAGTTCTTCTCCACATCAAGGACAGCCAAGCTGAGGAATGAGATCTCAAGTTTCCAGCAAAGAACTTGGAAAGCTTTAGTGAAGCATGGGAAAGGTTCAAGGGGTATCAAGCTAAGTGCCCACACCATGGTTTCTCCAAGGAGAGTTTGCTGAGCACATTCTATAGAGGTGCCCTTCCTGAGTTTAGAGCAAGATTGGATACAGCAAGCAATGGCTTCTTCCTGGGCAGGTCTGAAGAAGATGCTGAGGAGCTGGTTGAAAACATGGTAAAGAGTGACTCAGTTTATAGTGGAGAATATGACAGAGCTGATAGAACAACCAGAGCTGATGACAACCAGATCAAGAAGGAAATCAAATCCTTACAAGAGAAGATAGACTTGCTGATTGCTAACCAAGCCAAAAGGAGCAGATCAACTTTGTCGGTGGTCCAAGTTAGGACACTCCTCCTAAGGTTAATGAAGTTGAAGGGTTAGAAGGGCAAGAAGAGCTTTGCTTCATCAACAATAATGGTACTTGGTACAGGAAGGAGACTAACTTTCAGTACAACAACTACCAGCAAAGGTCTTATCCCAACAACCAGCAAGGAGGCTATCAGCCCAAGCAAAACACTCAGCAAGGGAACTACCAGCCTAGGCAGAATCCTCCTCCTGGTTTTACAAACCATGGCAATCAGTCTACTCAAGCTCAAGGTAGCTCCTCCCAAGCTAAAGCTCCAGATTCATCTATGGAAGCTATGTTCAAACAATTATTGGAAGGTCAAGCTAGAGCAGCCAAGGACATTGGCCATGAATTCAAGACTGTTCACCTAAGATTGATAACAGCTATACTGAGCTGAACAACAAGATTAGAGCTTTGGAGAATCAGTTTTCTTCTATGAACTCTCAGCCAAGTCGCCAACAAGGAACACTACCAGGAAAGGCTGAGCAAAACCCCAAGGAACCAATGAAGGCAATCACTTTGAGAAGTGGTAGAGAGCTACTCCAAGAACTCTCCCCAAGGATGGTGAGACACTAAGTGGCGATCAACATTGATGATGATGTTGTGATTGTAGATGAGAAGGTTGATGAGGAGATTCTAGAAAATATTGTTGAAGCTAAGGGTAAAGGAAAGGTTGGAGAAGAGAAGAAAACACTAAAGAATGGCTGAAGTGCCACTCCAACAAAAGTGTCTTTTGTTCCTCCTCCCTATGAACCTAAGCTGCCATTCCTGGAAGATTCAAGAAGCAACTCTTAGAAGTACAAAGCACTCTTTGAGAAGCAAATGAGTGAAGTTCAAGTCACAATTCCATCATTGATGCCTTCATGCTTGCCCTCAATACAGCAAGTTCTTGAAGGATGCTGTGGCTGCCAAGAAGAAGGAAATGGAAGGCATGATGGTTCTTACTCATGAGTGCAGTGCCATCATCCAGAGATTGACAATCCTAAGAAGCTAGAGGATCCAGCTTTACCTACCTTGTGCCATTGGTCCTTTGATGTTTGAGAGATGTCTATGTGATTTGGGAGCTAGTGATCAGTCTCATGCCTCTATCTGCTGCCAAGCTTGGGTTCAGCCAATACAAGAAGTGCAAGCTCTCTTTGGTGCTTGCTGATCGCTCAGTCAAATTCCCCATTGGTATCCTTGAAGACCTCCTGTGATGGTGGGAAATTGTGAAATTCCTACTGATTTTGTTGTGCTTGAATGGATGAAGAAGCTAGATACCCCTTGATCCTTGGAAGACCATTCTTAGCCACAGCGAGGCACTTATCAATGTGAAGGAAGGCAAGATTGATCTTCATTTGGGGAAAAGAGCACACTCTCCATTTTGATATCAATGAGGTAATGAAGAGGTCAACTGTTCAAGGTCAAGTGTTTTACATAGAGAGATGGAAGCTCTTGCTGATGAGCTCCTTGAGGAAACTTGGAGAGTTGGTAGGGGACCCACTGCAGCATGCTTTGACAGTGGATAAAGAGGTCCAAGTGGTTGAGAACCAAGAGAGTGATGCTATTGTGGCCATGCTGGATTCTCACAAGAAGATTGAGGATAAAGGCCAGTATGAGGAGCTCAAACATGAGGTGCACCAAGCTGTTTCAGCCACTCAACAAGAGGACACCCAACAAGATGATTGGAGTGAGCTCAAGGCACCAAAAGTGGAGCTAAAACCTCTTCCCCATGGTGTAAGGTGCAGCATTTCTAGGCCTAATGAGTCATATCCTGTCATTGTGAGTAGTGAACTTACTTGAACTTGAGCTTTCAACTTTTAAATGCACTTAAAAAGTTTAGAAAGGCAATTGGAGTACTCACTAGATGATATTAAGGGATATCACATTCTTTGTGCATGCATAGGATACATCTAGAGGATGAGTCAATGACTTATTGAGCATCAAAGAAGGTTGAATCCTAACCTGAAGGATGTTGTAAAGAAGGATATTCTTAAGCTCTTAGATGCTGGTGTTATCTATCCTATTTCAGATTCTAAATGGGTATCTCCTGTGCATGTAGTCCCAAAGAAAGGTGGTATCACTGTGGTTAAAAATGACAAGGATGAATTGATACCAACTAGAACCATAACTGGCCATAGGATGTGTATTGATTATAGAAAGCTCAACTCAGCATCTAGAAAGGATCATTTTCCATTGCCATTCATTGATCAAATGCTTGAGACTTGCAAACCATCCTTTCTATTGTTTTCTTGATGGGTATTCAGGGTTCTTCCAAATCCCCATACATCCCAATGATGAAGACAACATTAGCATGCCTATGGCACCTTTGCTTATCGAAGGATGCCATTTGGGTTATGTAATGCTCCAGCAACCTTTCAAAGGTGCATGATGTCTATCTTCTCGGATCTCATTGAGGATATAGTGGAGGTATTCATGGATGATTTCTCTGTCACGGATCTTAGTTTTCTGCTTGTTTGTCCAACTTGTGCAGGGTCCTGAGATGTGAAGACACCAACCTAGTGCTGAATTGGGAGAAGTGTTATTTAATGGTCAAAGAGAATTGTGCTTGGACACAAAATTTCAGAAAAGCATTGAAGTGGACAAGGCTAAGATTGAGGTGATGGTCAGCTTGCCACCACCAAACAGTGAAAGACATCAGGAGCTTCCTTGGCCATGCTGGGTTCTATAGATATTCATCAAAGACTTGTCAAAGAATGCTAGACCCATGACAAAGTTGCTATGTAAGGAGGCAGCTTTCAGCTTTGATGAAGATTGAAGCCTTCAAGAAGATAAAGGGTGAACTGGTTAGTGCCCCCATTGTCCAGCAACCTGATTGGGACCTCCCTTTGAGATAATGTGTGATGCTAGTGACTTTGCTGTTGGGGCTGTCCTGGGACAGAAGAAGGATGGAGACTCATGTGATTTATTATGCTAGCCAAACCCAAATGATGCATGTGATGAGGACCACAACAGAAGAGATGCTGTGTGTCCGCCTTTGAAAAATTCAGAAGCTACCTGGTGGGTTCCAAGGTCATTGTGTATACTGACCATGCAGCTTTGAGACACCTCTTAGCAAAGAAGGATGCCAAGCCAAGACTACTAAGGTGGATCATTTTGCTTCAAGAGTTTGACTTGGAGATTAGAGACAAGCCAGGGATTGAGAATGGAGTTGTTGATCACTTGTCAAGGTTGAAGATTGAAGGTGGAATCCCTATTGATGAGGGACTTAGACAAGAGCATGTCATGGCCATCATGTCAGTGGTGGCAGTCATTGAGACTGGAAAAAAGATTGAAGAGGTTAAGGCAGCTGAAGAGAAGGGATCTTGGTATGCTGATTTGGTTAACTACTTAGCCACGGAAAGGAACCATTGGGGCTTGAGGTATGAGAAGAAGAAGTTCTACAAAGACTTGAAGAGATACTATTGGGATGAACCATACCTCTACACCCTATGCAAAGATGAGATTTATAGAAGAGTGGTAGCTGAAGAAGAAGTTGAAGGAATCCTCTCACATTGCCATGGATCTTCCTATGGAGGCCATTTTGCTACATTCAAGACTGTCTCAAAGGTGCTACAAGCTGGATTCTGGTGGCCACAGATGTTCAGGGACTCACAAGACTTCATTTCAAGATGTGACTCTTGCCAAAGGAGGGGAACATTACTAAGAGGAATGAGATGCCTCAAAACCCAATCCTTGAAGTGGAAGTGTTTGATGTTTGGGGATTGACCTCATGGGACCTTTCCCTTCTTCTTATGGCAACAGATACATCTTGGTGGCTGTGGACTATGTATCAAAGTGGGTGGAAGCAATAGCAAGTCCTACAAATGATTCAAGAGTGGTGGTCAAAATGTTCAAGAGCAATATCTTCCCAAGGTTTGGAGTTCAAGAGTGGTCATAAGTGATGGAGGTTCACATTTCATCAACAAGGTATTTGAGGGTCTTCTCAAGAATGGAGTGAAACACAAGGTTGCAACACCCTATCACCCTCAAACAAGTGGCCAAGTGGAGGTCTCCAACAAGCAAATCAAGGAAATCTTGGAAGGTTGTAGGAACCAAGAGGAAGGATTGGTCAGCCAAGCTTGATGATGCTCTTTGGACATATAGAACAGCATTCAAGACTCCTCTAGGCACTACTCCTTTCAACCTTGTCTATGGGAAGTCTTGCCATCTGCCAGTTGAGCTTGAATACAAGGCATTGTGGGCTGTGAAGCTTCTAAACTTTGACATCAAGTGTACAAAGGAGAAGAGACTTCTTCAACTCAATGAATTGGATGAGATAAGGATGGATGCCTTTGAGAACTCAAGGATCTACAAGGAAAAGACTAAGGCTTTCCATGACAGGAACATGCTCAAGAGAGTTCAAGGCAGGAGATCAAGTGCTTCTTTACAACTCTAGACTGAAGTTGTTTCCAGAAAGCTAAAGTCAAGATGGTCTGGTCCATTTGTAATCAAAGAGTGAGGCCTTATGGAGCCATTGTATTATGGGATAAGCAGGGTAATGACTTCACAGTGAATGGCCAGAGACTCAAAAGAACATGGCCACAATACCAAGGAGGATGGGACATCAACCCCACTCTCTGATGCTCCCCTTGCCTAACCTCAAAGGAGGCAAAGTCAAGCTAGTGACTTTAAACAAGCTCACTTGGGAGGAAGTCCCATGGTTATCCTTGTAAATATTGCATTAGGATTTGTTCTTTTAACAATAAATCACTTGGAGAATGGTGAGAGCTTGGGAATGGGTTGGATAAAGTTTTGAGATGGAGGAAGTATAAAAAAAAAAGATTGGAGGTTTGGACCGGTAGGGTGGACGGGGTCGCTACCGGTCGGAAGCGTCACTGGAGCGGACGAGTGCGGTTTCGGTAGGAGCACCGGTCAAGTGAAGCTGGCGGACAGATGGACCGGGGACAGGCGTCCGGTGCAGCGTCCCGGTCGGGGAAGAAGGTGGAGCAGGACGGGGTGGCCTGTCGGGTAATGGCACCGGTCGGACTGCTTCCACCGCGCCAGGATCAGCGTGCTGACCCGATGGAGCCCGCGCGCCGCGACCCGACCGACCCAGGTAAGTTTTCTAGCCCTAAACCGACCCCAACCCAAAACCGACCCAAACCCACCCAAAACCGACCCAGAACCCATCCACCGACCCAGAACCTCCTTAAAGCCCTAATCCACCCTTTCTCTCCTCATTTCATCTTCTTCCTCACATCATAATCCTCTCTAGCCTCCAAGAACATAAATCCCCATAACTTTGTCAAATCTCAACCAAATCACAAATTTCTTTTCCACATCAAGCCTTCTTCCCTAGATCTAATTCCTTGAATCTTTTCATCTTTATCCTTCATCCAAAGCAAGTTTCAGGTACCAATGGGGAGAAAGAGTGAAGCCGATCTAAGTTGAGAAGAAGAAGCGTGCAGCAAGGCACACTGCTCAGTTTGGAAACCTTTGGGCTCAGAGCCTGGTACATAAGAGGGCCGCCCGGCAAGCCTTGGCAATGATAAGGAAGAAAGCACAAGCCAAGAAAGATTGGAAGAGTTGTGGTTGATAAGAGTGTGGCTGAAGGTGCTCACAAGCAAGCCAAGAAAGATGGGAAGAGAGTTGTTGCTGATAAGAGTGTGGCTGATGTTGCTCACAAGCAAGCCAAGAGGGATGGAAAGAGATTAGCTGTTGGAGACAGTGTGGCTGATGGTACTCATGCAGGCTCCTCCCGAGAGCTAAGGCACCAAGAAACTCTAGTGAGGGAGCTCTTGTGATTGAGAAGACAAACAACAAAGGTGATCATACCCTTGCTCACACTATGAGGGCTATGACTCCACCTAGAAGAGCACCAGACCCTGTGCAAGAAGTTGTAGAACACCTCAACCAGCAAAACAAGGAAGAGAAGTTGGCCAGGGCTAGAGCAAAAAGCAAGGCAAGAAGCCAATGGTTGCAGAAAGTGAAGGTGAAGAAGATGAGACATCTTCTAACGATGAGCATGCTGATCCTAAATCAAAGTATGACAAGAGGGATAGGTCCAAGACACCTACTTAGGATGAGCTGCTAGACCTTATGAGAAATGGCATTGCTTAGGTCCCTACCAGATTTGTTCATAAAAGGATCTTGCAAGAGATGTACCTTGATGATGATGTTGAAGCAATGCTTCAGCACATGAAGGTGGGCAGCCTCTACTCAGCTTACCCCTCACAAAGAAGTCTCTTGCCAATTCTTGGCTACACTAGAAGCAACCTTTCACACTTCCAAGCATGCACAGCAAGGATGGGGAGAGATCAAATTCAAGATTGAGGGTGAGGTGTACTCCATGTCTTTCAGAGATTGGTGAAGTTCTTGACCTTGAGGATCAGAAAAACTCTTCACTTCCAACACTCAAGACAGCCCCTAAGGAAGACCATTGCTGAATCAATGTGGACCTTATTAACAGGACAAGGAAAAGGAGGCCACAAAGGAGAAGAATGGAGCTATTAGGCATCCCATGCTACCTCCACAGGCTGCTTAACCACACCCTCTTCCAGAAGAAGGAGGTAGGAATTGTTGCTGGAGGCGAGGGATTATTGATGTTCATACTGGAAAGCGTCATGGAAAATATGATCCTTTTACTTTAGCTTCACAAGAAGATCAAGTATGTTACGTTCCGTATCCACGAGTAACTCAGAAAAAAGACCATCATTGGAAAGCAGCTATTGATTCAACCAGGGAAAATATTGGTGAATCAAAATTTTGATTCCACTGCAATGCAACATAGTGATGATAATTCAGTTGTTTCTACTGATCTTCTACAAGCTTAAAACATTAGTCAAACTGAAAATCTCGAAGATGTAGAAGAGGAAGCAGGATTAAGATCAGATGCTGAGGATGAAAATAATAATTACGAGTTAACAGATGAAGAATCTGATTAAATTTGGTGTTGTAGTTTTATATTTTATATAACTGAGAGTTTTATGGTTTTGGAATTGA
>JAAMPC010001044.1:0-10988 GCA_016771965.1 Brassica carinata
CATTGCTGAATATAAACATAGTTTACCTGTTTCGTTAAAATAATTTGATGGTTATGGTTTAAGTTTGATTCATTTAGTCAAAAAGTTTGCATCTGCGGCGTGTATGCATATAATCTCTAGTTCTAGGTTTCAGTGAAGAACTTAATGAATATTGTATGAAGAATTTATTCATGTTGCTGGGTAATTAACATCACATATATGCATGTAAAGATATGCTTTACTGTTTACAAATTAATTTTACCGATTCATGTGTTACGTATTATAATATTCATGCTGCGATGTTTGAGTTACATATAAATAATTGGTTTAAGTTGGTTTGGTCAAATTTTCACTGCCTGATATATATTATACCGATATGTGAATAGCTAATCAAATATATTAATAGTTTAAATCACTTCATTGTGTACTAAACCTATGATGCTATAATAAAGACTAACGATTATATATTTGGTCAACTATTTAAAAAAATTATCTGGTTTGAAAAAGAAAAGTGATTCGGGTTGTTTTAGATAATTATCAGTTTATGTGCATACATGTTTTATGTTGATGACTAATAAATAGCCATATGAATATGAGCAAATTTTAAGTATTGCAGAATGATTTAATCTCTCTAAAGGAGAAGATACAATCACAGATGTTGGGAAACATGAACAGGTGGAACTCTCATCGCTGATACACTCCTTTATAAGGTACGTATTTTTACGCTTTATATATAGGGCTTGCAAAATTAACTCAAAACTTGGAGTCAAACAGAAACTAACCTTTTCTTTTGACTCATTTTTGAGATTTTCACCCACACATTTTATCTCTGAAAATGCCATTAACTTTTTTTTTTGTTTTGAAAATGGCTTCTTTACTGTCTCAATCATCTTCCAATTATTTACAACAGTGCCACTACCATGAATAGTTCAACAACCTTGTACTAAGCTGTTTGGAGCTTTTAATGCCCTTTAATGCCGTAAATCTCTTTACACTCTCTGTTTCAATTGTTATGAACTAAAACAACATTTCTTTCACTTTCTCTCCATATTCATCCAAAAACTCAAGCTTTTGATTCAAAATATTTTATGGTTGTGAGCCATATTTCTTTCGTTTTGACTTACGGTTGCTTTCGTTTGAGGTTACGGGTGGTTGGAGAGACCACGTATTACGAGAAGTCATCTCACCTAGTTTAAAGATGCAATTTGAATTTTTTGAAGATCTGTTCGTAGAAGACTTACTAGTAAGTCATGCGTATGTAGAAGACTTACTTATAAGTCTTACGGTCAAACGGGCGACTTAAACTAAGTCGTCGGCTTTGTTTGTTAAAAACACCAGGCGACTTATATATAGTGGTCTGAAGCGGGCTAGTTTTGCATTTGACGAGATCGTGTCGAGATCTTTGACTATTTATGGGCGACTTATAATTCAGTGGTCTGCAGGAAAAGTTAAAATTTCAATATTTTATTAAACTAGGCGACTTACCGTAAGTCGTCTTAGGTTAGTTTTGTAATTGAAAAATAAAACTTCATCGTTTAACTTTTAGGCGACATAATATAAAGTCGTCACGACGAACTTAATTTAAAGTCGTCAGGAAAGCAAAGTCGTCGAATTTTCCCAATTTTTGGGTCAAACCTTGCTTATCGGACGACCTTAAATTAGGTAGATCTAATTGGGCGACTTTCCATTAAGTCGTCGGGAAAGTTAAATTTCAAGTTTTATTTTTCAATTACAAAATTAACTAAAACGACACTGCGTAAATCGTCTGAATTGAATAAATTAAATTTCTCGAAACGGCGAATTATAAATTAGATCGAAGCAGTCAAAGAATGACACTGGTGATCAAATGCACTCCCGTTCTGTGAAGCGACTTATATATAAGTCGTCTGAGTTTTAACAAACAAAAACGGAATAAGTAGATCGGTTCTTTAAATTGCAAAAGTGACCTCTTTAGGCGACTTACCTTTAAGTCTTACGGGCGACTTATTTGAAGCGATGCGACATGTTTATTGAACTTCTTCATTTTCTCTATATTTACTAATGTGTTTTATTTTGAATATTTGCGGATGATTTGTCAGGTTACATGCGGTTTATGGAGAATGGTTGTTGAGAGATTGCCGTTGGGATTTTGTGGTTGATGATCTCAAAGGAGCAAAATTGTTTTATTGAATGAAGATTCAACACATGCTGAACTTGTTGCAATGGCTCAAGAAGATTATAACTGGACATGAGAACGGTGGTACGTGGAGATTAGCTACTCATTACCAGCGAAATGATGATGGCTCGAGCAGTCCTCCCATTCATGTTACAAGTGATAAACAAGTTGAAACTTGCTCGAGATACTCAAAACGCATAGTATGTCTTTGTGTATCAGCAGCGACAAAGGTGGAAACGGTTTGGAAAAGGGATAATGATGAAGCTGGTGAATGGGAAGAAGATGTTGGTGATGATGAAGCTGGTGAATGGGAAGAAGATGTTGGTGATAATGATGAAGCTGATGAATGGGAAGAAGATGTTGGTGATAATGAGTTTGTTGAAGATGAAAATCAAGATGGGGAGGAGGAAAATGGGGAGGAGGAAAATGGGGAGGAGGATGCTGATAACTCTATTGTTGGTGAAGCGGATCAGAATGGTGGGGATTACAGTCTTTATGGAAAGGTTCAAGATGAGGCGAGGAAGATGATGATAATATTTGTTTTGAAGAAATGGAAAAGACATATGCTAAGACAAATGCTATTGAAGGAGGAAAATCGGATGGTACCAGTATCTATGTCAACGAGTTTTGTTAGCAAGGATGCACTGCTTTGAGCTGCGGTTGGTAGCGAGTGAGGGTAGGTTTTCTTCAGAATATACAAATCAGCGAAAACTCTCCTTGTGGCAACATGTCGGGTTAGCGGTTGTGGATGGAAGATCAGAAGCGAGTGTGAAACATGGGACAAAACGTTTTGGGTAACAAAGTATGTGGAAAAACATTTATGCTCGATGGGAGACCGAATCGCTCAGGCGGAGACCATACTCGAGTATGTTGGTAGTCTTTTCATTGATCGTGTTGGAATCATTGATGGGATAACTCCGCAGCATATCACTGATGCAATGAGGAACATGTTTGGCATGGAGCTTGATTACACCACTTCATACAGAGCACTGTTATATGCACAAACATTGGTGAGATGATCAGCGAAGAAGGGTATTAGCGTCGGCATCATATCTCGAGCAAATCTCCATTGCAAATCTGATTATCACGGCTATAGAACTTGATTCTATGAAAAGATTTAAGTATCTATTTCTCTCTTTTGGAGCTTCTATAAAAGGTTTTAAGTATCGAGAAGGGTCATTGTGGTGGATGGAACTCACCTAAGTGGAAAGTATGGAGGTGTTATGTTAGTTGCAGCCGCTGAGATGGCAATTTTCAGATATTCCCATTGGCTTTGGGATCGTGGATGCTGAAGATGAACCTTCTTGGGAATGGTTTTCACAAAATTGGCTAGTTGTATATCTCATGACAAGCCTCTCGGTGATAGTCTCCGACCGACACGTGACCATTAAAAGTCGCGTGTGATAAGGTGTTTCCTTGGGCCTTCGAGGAATATGTTATTATCACCTTCAAGATAACATTGTCAAAAAGTTTAAAGGAAACATCTCATGTACTTGGTGAAAGGGGCTGCTTATGCTCACACGGTTTACGATTTTGACCGGTACATGGCTGAGATCACAGTGCAAACCGGAACTTACAGCGTATTTGGAGAATGCGGCCAGCCTATGGTCAAGGTTTATTGTAAGGAACAGGTACAACATAAAACAAGCAACATCGCTGAATCTATTAATTCCGCACTGAAGCGAGCAAGAGGATTTCGATTCGTTCTGCTGGAGTTCATAAAGCGAAGTTAGGAAAATGGTATTGGAAAAGGAGACAAGATGCATTGAGTCTCACAACTCAACATAGCGAGGTGTTGAATACTTGCTTGATGTTGAACAGAGATAGCGGATCGATGGCGGTCCAACCAATTGATGGATGGCGATTCTTTGTCAAAGGTGGCAAAATGGACTGTGTGGTTGATTTGGAACATGCAAAGTGTGATTGTGGTGTCTATGGAGTGGAGAAAATACCTTGCTCTCATGCTATAGCTGCTGGAACACATATTAGTTTGCATATCTCCACACTTGTATGTCGGTGTACTCAAAGAATTATTTGTATGCAGGATACTCGAGAATATATATCCTATCGTGTCACAACATATTGAGGAGCGAGAATGCTTTCCTCGAGGCGTAAAAGCGTGGTCGGGAGAGAGAAGAAATCAAGATGGCAATCTTGGTTGGAGCTATCTAGGATGAGAGGACACAAACCGAGGAAGAAACACAGGGGCGGAGATGCTCAAAGCTGCGGCGGCCATACTGAAGCCACAATGTACACAACCAGTTGATTAGTTGTCGAGACGACCTAACTTTAAGTCGTCGGTCTTGATTACCGTCGGGCGACCTATATATAAGTCGTCGGTGTATTTTATTTTAGACTACCTTCTACTAAGTCGTCCGGTGTATTTTATTTTTAGACTACCTTCTACTGAGAGATAACATATTTTTAGACTACCTTCTACTGAGAGATAACATATTCCAAAATGTAGATCTTTGTTGCGTCATTGTTACGGGCGACTTATAATTGTTGGGCGACTTATAATTGTTACGGGCGACTTATAATTGTTACGGGCGACTTATAATTGTTACGGGCGACTTATAATTGTTCGGGCGACTTATAATTCTTATAATTGTACGGGCGACTTATAATTGTTGCGGGCGACTTATAATTGTTCTTATAATTGTTACGGGCGACTTATAATTGTTACGGGCGACTTATAATTGTTCTTATAATTGCGGGCGACTTATAATTATTCGGGCGACTTATAATTGTTCGGGACGACTTATAATTGTTCTGGCGACTTATAATGTTGCGGGCGACTTATAATTGTTGCATGACTTATAATTGTTACGGGCGACTTATAATTGTTCGGGCGACTTATAATTGTTCGGGCGACTTATAATTGCGGGCGACTTATAATTGTTGACGACTTATAATTGTTCTTATAATTGTTACGGGCGACTTATAATTGTTGCGGGCGACTTATAATTGTTAGGGCGACTTATAATTGTTCGGATGACTTATAATTGTTCTTATAATTGTTACGGACTACTTATAATGTTGCGACTGACATAATTGTTCTTATAATTCAAAAGCATAATTGTTCAAAAGAAAGAAAGCATAATTGTTCTTATAATTCATGAAAGCATAATTGTTCAAAGACATAACCATAATATAAAAACATTAAACTTGAAGAGATTAAAGCAAAGGCGTTAATCAAACATCGTGGCTCATTCAACATGTACCAATCGATGTAAGGAATCTGAACATCAGCCACCTTGGCCTCTGCTACAAGTTTGAAATTTAGCTGCTTCTTTTCTCTTTGCTAAATGGGTTCTTCTTGAAAAGTTCATTCATGAGTTCCAGCTTACCTTGTATCGCGCGACAAGCTCTTCAACATGTTTCTTGGCGATGGCATCATTTAGTTGCTTGTACATAAAGAGCTTGGCTCGGTAATGCTCAGTGGTTAGCCTCAACTCCCTTGTTGAATGCCTCTTCTAGAGAGAACCATGATCTTCAACCATGGGAGCCTTGAGTTTAAGGTCTTTGTTGAATGCCATACTGAGATTTTGATCACGGATGTTAATAGATCGAAATTATTAGAAGCGGATAGATCTAAACAAAATTTATATAAAGCGGATACAAAGAAAAGGATAGATCTACTTACTTAGCTAATATTGGGAGACTAAATTGGAGAAGAAGAGATGATAGTAAGAGATGAAATCTGTTAATTATGAGTCATGTCTTATATAGAAGGGATGTGATGAAGAAGAGTCATGTCTTTTCACATTCCTAATAAACTTTTCAAATTACTAATCGAAATTAATATATTAAAAAGAATTTAAAGTCGATCTACAAATATTAGAATTTAAAGTCGTCCCGGAAGACCAGACGACTTATTGTAAGTCGTCATGGAAGACCTTCGGTGACTTATTTGTAAGTCGTCCGTGGAAGACCTTCGAACGACTTATTTGAATCGTCCAGCTGGAAGACCTTCGGGCGACTTATTTGTAAGTCGTCCCAGCTGGAAGACCTTCAGGCGACTTATTTGTAAGTCGTCAGCTGGAAGACCTTCCGGCGACTTATTTTAAGTCGTCCCATGCTTTAAAAGATTAGTCAAAATCATAAAAGCTTTAAAAGTTTAAATGTAATATCATTTACACTAATCGATAAACACTAGAATAACATACATGCCCACGAATCTAATCATACATGCCCACGAACTTATCACCATCCATTTTTCTTTCAAATGCTGATCAAGAATCGTCCATATATCCAGAGCCATTTTATCCCTCATATTCTTAGTTGGCCCTAGCAAAGTCTTTAGAGTTAAAGGGACTCCAAGAGCATGACATTCAATGTACTTTAGAAGTACCGCATACAATCACCATTGTTGGCGTGGGTACATCTTGTCTCTCATATGTGTATGGCTCCAACCCGTATTTGACCCGTATTTAAATGCGGTGGGGCGACTCAACAAGCAGATAAGGGACCATCTCGAGAAAAGGCTGCATTATGTCATCCCATGCTTCTGGTGCGGTAGCTGAAGGTATGCTGTCCCGAGCGACTATGTGCCTCTTAGGGATCGATATCAAATAGCAACCCAATGGCGTTCTTCAAGTTCACTGGCGCATAGATATCATCAATGTCCTCCCCACACTTCTTTGATTGGCAAAATGAAGGTATTGATCCGTCATAAAATTCCGCCCCACCAGGTAGAGCTCTTCCTAAACCTTTGTGATCAGTGCGGTTAATTTGAAGAACTCATACTGGTCTCTCCAAGACTGGGAAAAGTTGTGATCCGGGAAGCACATTTTCGCTCACGAAAGCTTGTGGGTTCTCTTGATACCTCTGCCTCAGCACATTAATCCAAGCATCTATATGCTGCATATAAAATAATACAAGTTAGAAGATACCGGGCGACTTAAATATAAGTCGTGCGGAAAATAATCTACGTGGGCGACTTTGTAGCGACTTTCGGGCGACTTATCTTTAAATTAGATGCGGAAAATAAATCTACTTGAACAACTTTGTGAGCGACTTTCAGGCGACTTATATTTACGGCGACTTAAAGATAAATTAGTGCGGAAAATCGTCTACTGAACGACTTTGTAGCGACTTTCAGGCGACTTTCCAGGCGACAAAGATACAAGATAAGCGAAGACTTACGCGGTCTTCCAGCCATTCTCTGGCAGTCCGGAGGATGTGATACCACCAAGTTAAGTGATGTGCGTGGTTTTCATCATGCTTAGTGAAATAATGACTGCAAACAATAAAGCAATCACTTACGGATCAGAAATAATCAGTTTTGCTAGACTAAATCAAGCTATTATGGGTAAAGCAATCACTTACGGATCAGTTTTCAACCAACCAGCGAGTTCCTTCAACTTAGGTTTGTTTGCTGGCTGAAATGGATTATAGGCTGCCACTTTATCTTTATTTTTCTCTGCCGTATAAGGAGATATCTGCGTGGGAGAAGGTTTCCTCGCTCGTTCACTCCTTCCGCATACGAAGCGTGGGAGCTATTTTGTCCAATACAACCAGGCTCGTTTGTTTATGCGGTGGACGGCCTTCGGTTGTTGTCGGATTAAGCGGCCTTCGGTTGTTGATCGGTGGAAGCGGCGGCGGTTGTTGATAGGTGGAAGCGGCGCTCGGTTGTTGATCGGTGGAGGCGGCCTTCGGTTGGTCAGTGGAAGTGACAGCAACAATCTCTTTGGAGGAGACACCATCGCTTTATCCGCAAGATCTTATTTCAGCGTTAGCCTCATCGCGAATTTCTCTCATTAAAAGTTGCACACTAGTTAACCACGAGGCGACTTAAATAAAAGTTGTCTGGGCGTCTAGTTGACCATGGGCGACTTAATTTTAAGTCGTCCATGGTCAACAATCGTCGAACACTTTATTAGTCGTCGAGTCAATAATCGTCAACAACTTACATTTAAGTCGTGGAAAACTAGTTAACCACTGGGCGACTTAATTCTTTTGGGAGAGGATTTGATACTAACCTCGGATTGTTTGGCTTGAGGGTAGGTTGTTTCTTTGAAGAGTACGCTTTTGGTTTGAGGAAGAGGCTTTTGGTTTGAGGTAGGCTGTTTTACGTTGAGGTAGGCTTTTCTTTTGAGGAGTAGGCTGTTTAGGCTGTTTCTCTTGAGGGGTAGCCTGATTGGTGACACCAACCTTCTTCTCCATAGCTTCCACCCTATCGGAAAACTTCCTAATCTCCTTGATGCACTTCTAAACCCTTCTTTCATGCAGTCATAGCCCTTCTTTCATGCTGTCAACTCGTCCTTGAACATATTTTCCAACTCCTCTCTAGTCACAACTAGCCTCTTCTCTAGCCTCTTCTCTAGCCTCTGTAGGAGCCTCTGTAGGACCTCTTCTGAGCCTCTTCTGAGAGCCTCTGTAGGAGCCTCTTTAGGAGCCTCTTTAGGAGCCCCTTTACGAGCTTTCTTGAGAGGTCTTGGATTGTCTTCCTCCTCCTCCACCACAACCATCTCTATCTCTTTGGTTTCTTAGTACCAGTGACTTCCCAGCAATCCTTGGTCCACTTCCGGTCTCGATCATACATGACTTTAATGATGTTCTCCTTGAACGCGTCCTCAACCTCGAGTCCCATTTTGGCCACATTTCACTAATGTCCTTCTCAACAAAGTTGATCGCGTGCAGTAAATAGAAGAATCGAGTTAGATATTTGAAAAAGACTAAATAGGCGACTTATAATAAGTCGTGCGGAAGGCGTCAGGAAGACCTTCCGGCGACTTATATATAGTCGTCTACTAAGTCGTCCAGCTGGAAGACCTTCCGACGACTTATATATAGTCGTCTACTAAGTCGTCCAGCTGGAAGACCTTCGAACGACTTAATTAAGTAGATACCTGTCTCAAGATAGCTTCTTTCATTGATCTGCGGCCTCCTGCCCGTAAGCCAGTATCGGTGGAGGCGGACTGTTTCCTCTGGGACCACCAATACTAGCTCCCAATTCCGGCATAGCTGTGTACACAGACCTGAAGAACTTGTATAAACCCATCCCGCGTGTAACAGCCAGTAATATCTTTGTTCCACAAAGAGTCCATCAACACCTTACGCGACTCTCCCCATGGATAATTCTCAAACCGTTCTAAATCCATCACTAGCCTTGCGGACTAGATCGTGTAGCGGTTGAAAACTTTCTCCCTTCAATGAATCCGGTGAAGATGGAAGATGCAGCGAGCAGCTTGCGATCTTCCGTGGACCAATCCTGCATCTCTGATCGCTGCTATTATCGATCGTAGTTGGCCGCTTCGGATGAACTCCAGCATCGCCGAAAGAAACCATCTCTTTGGTAACTTCACATTTTGGTGTCTCAAGGTCGATGTACTTTCGCGGTTTAGACCGGTGAGGTTTTCAAACTCTAACAGTGAAAACCTCAAAGGTTCGGACCAACGAGACCACATCTCATACTTCTTCTTAATGTCCAGCAGGCCAGGCATGTAGTGAACCAGCCTTGAAGCCCAACCAAATCCTGCTCCTTGAACTTGATGAAAACTCCCAAACTTCGACTCCTTGAGCTCTTCAAATTCTTCATCGGTAAGAGCTTCCCAAGAGCAGTATGCAACTTGTTATTATCCGTATGATCTGAAATGCTATTGTGGGCTTCGGCTCTTCTAATAATGTATAACCTACGGGGAGTTCTGGAATATCCATCCTTTTGTGCGCAAGAACACCGAGAAAAGTCGAACACAAGCTAAATCAATCATTAATTGTAACTCGGACGACTTAGTAGGCGACTTAGATATAAATTAGATGCGAAAGTCGTCAAGCTGACGACTTAGTAGGCGACTTAGATTTAAGTCGTGCGGAAAATCTTCAAGCTGGGCGACTTATATTTAGGTGCTCTATTAAGTCGTCGGTTGGAAGACTTTCGAGGCGACTTAAATTACAAGTCTTCGATAGAAAAATTAAGCGGACCTGATTAGTAGCGGAAGAGTACTCGTCATTGCGATTATAGATCTGAAAAATAAGCGTGAAGCGGTGAGAATGAGTAAATTGATAGAGACAACGTTTTATGTTCATCTTTTCCTCGAGATTGATGACTTACGGCGTTAGGGTTCAGAGAAAGGCGCTACGGTTTCTGAAGAAGCGGCGCTAAGTTTAGAAGCGGCTAGTGTTTAGAGGCGGCGGTGAGATAGTGTTGGTGAAACGCGTGGAAGGCGGCGGTGGAAGCGGTAGGGTTAGAAGGCGAAGCGGCTAGAGTTAGAAGAGCGGCGAAGCGGTGAAATGAAGTGAGATAGATAGCCGGCGTTGAGGGCGATGGTTTGTTCGAAATAGTGGGAATTCAAATCGCCTTTGATATCGCGGTGAGAAAGTAGGTTAGGGTTTCTAAATTTAGCGAAAAATGAACAAAAAAATCTCTTCAACATCACGACTTCGAATCTCCCTCAAACAGTTCTGGTACCTACTCCCTGATAGAGAGATCTCCTACACTAACATACACAACAACATTCAACGATCCTTGCTTCCTAATTACATTTCTATTAGAGAGAGTTGTGGTATTCAAATGTGTATAGTCCGTTTTCTATAAACCGAGTCTAATGTACCTGGTTATGTTTCATACCAGATCCTATCTCCCACACATATAAAGGAGGATGTTAACTGGTTCTGTTACGAGATGAATAAACAACTCTTCGTCTCTAACATGGAAACATAACCAGGTACATTAGACTCGGTTTATAGTAAACCGGACTATCAACTCTAATAATTTTCACATACGAAAGCTAATACAAATCCATGTGGTGGCTAATTCTATCCTTTGAATTGCGATAAATGAGAATCTATCAGCAAAGTATACCTTGCCGTTGAGCCACATTCGGTCACGATCGAAAGCGGGACTGACGGC
>JAAMPC010001045.1:0-10988 GCA_016771965.1 Brassica carinata
GAGCATCGAGTTCAAGCTCTAGTATGGGGATGTCCCAATCTAGAGTGCCATATGGTGCTCTCAACCCCATTAGAATCACTGATCAGGCGTGGCGAGTGATGCACCAGATATCTTAGTCTTCTCAGGTGATACAGATCATGGCTGTGCCCTCTACCAATAACCTGCCTGTGTCTTGAATGAAACTCACCTCATGGTCAGAAACAACTTGACAATTCAGATCAATGGTTGCTCTTTTCAGCGATAGCAAATTTGATGTGGTAGGGCATATACAAGAGGTTGATTCTTTATCAAGCGGTCCTAGGTTCCTATCCCTTCTATCCTAACCTTATCACCATTTGCTATAAGCACATTCCACGAGGCAGGTTTGATATTACTAACCAGGTTCTATCACTAATCATGTGATGGCTAGCTCTGAATCTATGATAATGGGTTTAGAGTCAGGAGAATTTTTACCAACCTCCCGGGTGAGATAAGGGCCTTGGCATCTTATAAAGGAATCAAAGTCTCTTCTGGTCCTGGGCCATCAGGGTGGTAAGCCCTGCCATACTCCTCCATGTTCCTCCTTCATTAGAATCACCACATAATCAGAATACATGGTTCTTCCTTGATTACTTGATGCTCAAACTCCTTGAGCTTAAGTGTACTCGGCTGCAGTGGGAACTTGGAAGCTTCCTTTCTTGGATGATATGACTTATCAGACTATTGTAGGGTGAATCAGGTTTAGGAGAAGACTGAAAATTTTGTCTTGCTCATAAACACTTGAAGACTCTCCATAGATTTCCATAAACATTTTGAAGCTTCTCCCATAGATTCTTGGCGGTTTTGAGATGATAATGATCCTCAAGATTTTTTCAGACAGAGATCTGTGTATAATTCCAAGTGCTTGATGTTCCTCTTGAACCCACTTGTCTTCATGCTTCAGGCAGTAGCTGACTATCCTCTAGAGCCATCCTCTTTGAAGTTTCAGCCTCCATGATGTGGCTGTCCCAAAGTCCATGACTTCCCAAGATAACTCTGGCCACTCTTGACCATAAAAGATAGTTAGGACCCTCTAGGGTCCACTGGAATGAGTTCTCCTTCTTCATCTTCTTGAGTGAAATCACCTTTCCATTTTGGCAATTTACGGAGCTGGAAATGATGAACAGTGAAGAACAGGATGAACTTTGCCAAAAATAGAAATGAAACTCAGGAGAATTTCAGGAGTAAGTGAAGAGAGAGTAAAAGGATTTAGGTCTCAAAGCATATGGCTCTGATACCATGTGAGATTTAGAGATTTAGTGAGAGTTTAAGAGATTTAGACAGAGTTTATGGCTGGAAATATGAAGAACACCAAGAACAGGGGAGAGTGAGAGATTTAGTGCAAGAGATAGAAAGGAGAGAATATGATTTCCTTGCCTGATTGTTTCTGGTTACATGCCTAATATAGGCTACAAGGTGTTGCAACAAGACAATATGAGAAACAATAAAAAATAGTAAGCAAATGGGACAAGTTGGCTCGGACGATTAGAGTGAAAGTGACATCTGCGCCTCTCTCCCCTTAACCTCACATGTGATCTCCCTTTGGTTTCTAGCTCCAACGGTCACTGCTCTTCATTTAAATAATCCCATAGCCTTAGTGTCTCATGGGATATTTATAATCATCCAGACTCATTTCTTGCCTTGTATGCCAAGCTAGGTTAAGATAGTCTCATCCAGTACATGTATAGATCACTGCCTTGAGCTTCTCTTGATCTCTCCTTTATGTCTATGTTGCATACTCCTCTTGATGCCTTCATGTCAACAATCACCACCTTGATCATGAAGCTAGAGCTCTCTTGACCACTTGAACTCTCTCCCATTCCTTGGTTAAGAGTTTGATTCCTTGCCCCCTCATGATCAGGGTGGGAACATGAATATCATCAGTAGCAGCACTCCTTGGACACCATCAGCAGCAGTAGTAGGCCCTTCCTGGTCTACTTCCTCCACTTTGGCCTTGGTTCATATTAATCCCAAGATTCTCCAAGATTGTCCTCAAGATCTTGGCTCTATCTGAAGTTAAATCCTTGGATCTTCACAGGTTCTTTTCTTCATAGTAGCCCTTTCTTCTACAAACTTCACTTCTCTTGAGACCATTACCCTCTAGTGTCTTCATCATAGCATTTGTATCCTTTCTGACTTGAGGAGTATCCATAAACATAGCTTTGGTGCTCTTGGCTTCAAGTTTGTTTCTCAATTCACGGGAACCATGACATAGCAAAGACACCAAGACCTGAGATGAGTCATACTGGCTTGTACTTGTTGAGCACCTCAAATGGCGACTTCCCATGCAACACAAGGGTAGGTGTTAGGTTGATCAAGTAACAAGCGATAACCTGCATCACTCGAATCTTTTAGGAACATTGGCTGAAACATCATGGATCTTGCAACTTCCATTAAGTGCCTGTTCTTCCTCTCAGCCACTCCATTTTGCTGTGGAGTGTAAGGACAACTAGTTTGATGAAGAATGCCACTCGAGAGATAGGTGTTCCTTGAATGCATTGCCCGTGTACTCTCCTCCATTATCGGACACGAAAATCTTGATCTTGGCTTGATAATGGTTAGTAATATATGATTGAAAATTTTTAAATGCATCAAGCACCCTATCTTTGGTTGGAATTAAAGTTAACCAGGTGTATTTGGATTTTCATCAATGAAAGTGACATAATATTTCTGATTTTCCCTAGATAAGCAGGAGCAGTCCAAACATCGAGTGCCAAGATCAAAACACTTATCATAGATAGTAGAAGAGTTTGGGAAAAGAGTTTTACAATGCTTGCCAAAATGCAAGCTTCACAATCATTATTCTCAAAAGAAACACCTGCAACATCAGTTTAAAAGCCTTATTATGAGGGTGTCCTAGTCTAGCATGCCACAATGCATTTTTGCTAAGACTAGTAGAAGCGAAGAAAGAGCAACTAAAATTTGAAAGCGACAAGTGAGTCAGATTCTCAAGAACATAAAGATCTCCTTTGGTTTTCCCACTTCCCACCTTGCTACTCTCAATATCCTGAAATTTCACACTGTTAGGACTGAAAATGACATTACAATTTAGATCAGTAGCACACTTTTTCACAGATAATAAATTAGAAGTGAAATCAGGCATATAAAGAGCTTTAGAGTCTTTATCAAACACTGAGCTTTCCTATTCCTTTGATAGGAATTTTAGCACCATTTGCTATCATCACATTGCCATGGGCAGGCTCAATGCTAGTGATCAGCTTAGTGTCACTAATCATATGATGAGATGCAGAATCAACAATGAGAGGTTTATATGAACATGGAGATGACTTAGCAAGATGAGCAAGAATATTAGATGGCTTATATGTATGGCAGAATCATATGCATGATCAATCCTATCAATATCACAATTTCTAAGATGATCATGTATGTTTATTGAACTATCAGTACTAGTCATGGATGCACCAAAGGAGTACCAAAGGTGTTACCATTATCCTTGAAGAGTTTGATGAGAGCATCAAGTCTGATCTCTTCAAGTACTCTCCATCATTGTTGCCTCTTGAGCTAGAACCGCCACTATAAGCCACTAAGGACTTCCCATTGTCCACTTCCATCTCCTGATTCTTGGAGCTTAACGCCACCATTAGCCTCTCCCAAATGTGCCTTTGCCTCCTTGTTGAATTTGGCGGTTTCAAATGGGGGTGAAGTATCAGCATTGACTCCTCTTGTGACCTTGCTTCTTGCAATGATCACAGTTCCCATTGAACTTCTCATACTTCCCATGTACTGCCTTGTTAGCTTGTGATACCTCTCCTTGCTCAGCGTGTGATGCCTGATTTGCCAAAGCCAGCTCCTTTCCTTGCCAAACAATCCCATGGAACCATGCTCCTTTTGGATCCGAGCACACACTTCTTCCAAGTCAGGCGTTGTATCATCCCTCAGCATATGTTGAATGAGACCTCCATAGGCTGGGTTTAAGGTGAGTAGCAGCCCAAACACCTTGTCTTGCTCCCTCCTTTTGTTGAGCTCATCAGCATTAGTAATACTCGGCCTCAGCATTTCTAGCTCGACCATAAAGCTCGAACTTTCCCAAATGCTTCTCAAAGTCCATGTCCTCTTGCACCAGATTGTTAAGCTTGCTTTACTTCAAACACTCTGCTCGGATTTGATGTATTCCCATACACCTTCTTGATGTGTCCCACAACTCCTTTGCGGTTTCACAATAGCGTAGGCTTCCATCGGTTCTGTTCCAAAGATGCAAGAAGAGCTGAGAGCACAATGCACTCCTCTTGTTGCCATTTCTCCGAGCATCACTTGAGTCCTCTTGAACATCCTCACCTTGGTAATAAGCTTTGGAGCTTCTCCAGTTGTGATGTGTTTCAACAACCCTTTGCTTCCGCAGCATTCCTGGCCATCCTTGACCACACTAAGATAGTTATTTCCTTTGAAAGTAGCAGCAACCTTCATGTAGACTCCACCACCTTCCATTGCTTGAGAAAAGACTTCAACTTGTATCAACACACCACACAAGTTGATAAAGTTCTGAGCTTTCAGATTAAATCTTCAAGACAACCTCAAAGACTTCTCCTTTAGCTCACCTGAACACCAAACACTCCAAAGTCTGAACTTTAAGCGGATCTTCAATACCTCAAAGCTTCCACCTTTAGAACTCTTCTTCTTCAAACACCACACCAGACTCTTGAGACCACCAGTAAGCTGCGCCAACAGGAACCAACTTGAGAACAGATCTCAAAACAAACACCAACGACACGAAACAAGTTTCTCAAAGATCTAGCACCACCAATCTTCAAGAACACACATGGATACCTTAAGAACACAGGTTGAAAAGCCAACCTGGCTCTGATACCATAAGATTTCTAAGTATCTTAAGCCATAGAAATAGATTGATCAGAGAGATTTGATGGAGATTAAGAAGATTTAAGAGATTAGAGAGAGATTATGAGACTAAAGTCTAGAACCATTTCTGGATAATGAGAGAGACTTCTTATTATTTTCTTAATGTCGACAATCAGGGTTACACAATATATAGAAGGCAGAGACAAGGGTTTTAAATCAAAGAAGAAGCAAGCATGTGAAGTCAACCAAGGAGGCGCTAATCAAAGCAGCCAATGGAGTGCCTCACGCGCTTTTGGCATCAAGGAATATTACGGCTTTGTTTCCAGTGCGTGGGACTCAGCTCTCTTCTTCCCAGCGGTCAGGAACTTCAGGCACATCAGTAGAAAGGTAACAAGGTAACTCCTTCCTCACTTTAACTTTCACCGGAGTAAATGTTGCTTGCTCTTGAATGAGTGCGGTGGTTAATGCGACCTTGTCACGACCTTATGCGGCTGATCAAGCCTTCACCAATTCCTCTCCAAATGATCTCCACTCTCATGTCTTCTCCTCATACACCTTGTAACACTCCTCAAGCTCAACACAACTCAACCAGTGGTGAAGCAAGTTGGCATTTAAATATAGTAAAGATCACATGTTCTTTTTAAGCGGTTGCCGTTGAGTCCTCCCTTTCAAGCCTTAGGCAGCCTCATTCTTTATTCTTATTCTTGTTGTCTTATCTCACTTTGCTGTGCCTATTTATATTGTAATTGTAAGCACATATCATCTAAGGAAATAAAATCCTTCTCTTTACTCTTTGAAACTCTCTCATCTCTCCCTCTCTTGTTCCATGGATTCCTCATCACTTATACTCTGTTCTTAACTGTTTTACTCGTTCTTCATTTTCTTTCATGGTATCAGAGCTTTAAGCTCTTGAGAACCTCAATCACTTCATAAACACTCTTTACTTTTCTCTTCAGATTCATCTTGTTATTTTCTAAAAATTCTCTTGAGAATTCTTTTATCCATGGATAATAAAACTCGTTCTTGAGTGTTCTTGAGTTTTCATTCTCACGTTCTTGGTTGTGCTTACTCTGTTACGTCTATTTCATTTTCTTGAGAGGTTATCTTGATTCTAGACATAGTTCTCTCAATTCCAGGCTTAACTCTCTCAAATCCAGCGAAAAATTTAAATTCTTCTTGGCCTACTTGTAGAGATGGAGCACCAGGGGTTCTCATCCCATGTACACTCGAGGGACCAGGAAACTACATCACTTGGTCTAGGATGACCAGAGCAGCCCTTGGAGGAAGAGGTCTTTGGGAGCATGTTACTTCAAGTTCAGCTCAAAGCAGATCACCCGGAGAAGATGGCAAGGAGATTGTAGTGATAGATGAAGGCAAATGGGTTCAGGAAGATCTCATGGTGCTGTCTATCTTGCATAGCTCTCTTGATGGTCCCTTATGGACACTTACTCACACTGTACAACTCCAAAACAGTTGTGGGATACTCTGAGTGTATGGTAACACTTCAAACCTTACCGAATCTATGAAGTGAAGAGAGCCATTAACACAGCAAGAAGAAGGAGACTTCACCAAACACCTTGGGAAGTATAGTCAGCTATGGTCTGAGCTGGAGATGCTAAGGCCAAGCTCAATGACCCTGAGACAATTGAAGCCGTGGCGAAAGAAGACAAAATCTTTGGACTGCTCTTCACACTCCAGCCAAGCTTCAATGATGTGGTCGGAACACATTTAAGAAAAGGAGCTTCCAAGCTATGATGAAGTATGTGCTCAGCTACAAAAGGAGATAGGCTCAGATGGACTCTTTGGAGGTGGAAAGGAGACTTATCTATGGCACATAAGGTTGAGAAGGTGGAGAGTGCTTCACTAACAAGGCTCACTTGCCAAGAGGAGGAGGAGACAAGTCGGTGACTTGTGAGCATTACAAGTACAAAGGCCACTCAAAACCAACTGCTGGATTCTGCATCCTCATCTCAGGCCAGCCTCAGCAAATAAATACAGCCAGACCAGAGTCCATGAAGCAAGAGCTCGGGGCATCCAGCACCCAGCTATATCATGGGAAATGATGGTAGAGCCTTGACCTCTACAACCCACACTGGTGGCTCCACCTCCCACGCCTTGTGCCATCTCAGGAGGATACATTCATCAGAAAGTCAGACCTTGAGGCCTTGATCAGGCTCTCGATGCAAACTCTGGTAACCAAAGTATTAATGCTTTAAATTCTATCCATAATGCATCTCACCTTGCTAGGCCATTGATCATTGATTCAGGAGCTTCTCATCATATGATTAGGGATGCTAAACTGATTAGTGATATTAAACCTGCCACTAGGAAGTGTTGTAATTGCAAATGGTGATAGAATTCCAATAGAAGAGTAGAATCTGAATGTTTGATAAAGAATCTCAAGCTTTTACATGCCAGCCTTTGCTTCTAATCTTTTATCGTGAAAAGAGCAACTAATGATTTAAATTGCAATGTTATTTTTAGTCCTAATGATGTGTGCTTTCAGGATATTAAGACCAGTAAGATGCTGGGCAAAGGTGTAAGCAAGGGGAAGCTGTATTTCCTTGAAGATACCAAGCTTAGATCAGATCTACTTATGCTTTTAATTGCACTTGTCTTAGCTAATAATGTGTTATGGCATGCTAGATTAGGCCACCCCATTCTCATGCTTTAAGATTGATGTTCCTAATCTATCTTTGCAAAATGAAACTTGTGAGGCTTGTATTCTTGGTAAACATCATAAATCGATTTCCTTCATCATGACTATCTATGAGAATTGTTTTGATCTAGTTCACTCGATGTTTGGACTTCACCTTGTGTTTCTAGAAAATCATAAATATTTTGTGACATTCATAGATGAGAAATCAAAATATACTTGGCTCACACTGATTAAAAGCAAAGATAGAGGTCCTAGAAGCTTTTATAAACTTCCAAAACTATGTCTAACCATTTCAATTCCAAGATAAAAATTTTTAGGTCTGATAATGGGGAGAATACACTAGCCATGCCTTGAAAACAACCTTAGCAAAACATGGTATTATTCACCCGACCAGCTGCCATACACACCACAACAAAATGGAGTGGCTGAGAGAAAAATAAGCCATCTTATGGAGGTTGAAAGGAGCATGATGTTCCACACCAATGTCCCAAAGAGGTTTTGGGGAGATCTGTGGTTTCGCATGCTATCTTATCAACGAGGATTCCTACCAAAGTCCTCAAAGATGTCTCTCCATTTCAGGTATTAAACAAGACTCAGCCTCCATAGATCATTTGCGTGTGTTTGGGTGTGTGTGTATATGTATTGGTACAGTGAACAAAGGAACAAGCTTGATCCCAAAGAGTATCAAAGCTATGTTCATAGGATACTCTCACACACGAAAGGGTACAAGTGTTATGTACCAGATTCAAGAAGAGTGATGGTCTCAAGGGATGTGAAGTTTGTAGAATCAAAGAGTACTACATGAGAAGAGCTGGGAAAGTCTTAGAGATCTCCACAGGGAACCATCGGATGGGAAAACAACACGAGAACCATTCGGAGAGTTTAGGCATTACTCCAGAGAGGGATGAGCGCTAGAACCACTACATCACCACCAGTTGCTGTCAACAATGAAGAAGCAGCAAGTGTTGAACCAGTCCATCCTGATCTGAGGGGCAATGAGCATGAACCAACACGAAACACGAAGATGGTTCAGCTTCAGTTCATGATCAGATGGAGCGAATCTGTCGATCTAGTGATGATCAGTATGATGGTGATCAAGGACAGGAAGAGGCAGTAATAGAGGAGCAGATTCAACCATTAAGAAGAAGTACGAGTGAAAAAGATCCATCTAATTGGGTTAACACCGAGTATGCTTCAACAGCAATGCGGTAGCTCATCTATCGGGCAGCCTGCTCCTTTGCTAGTTATCCTCGAGAGCATGTAGCCTTCATCACCAATCGGATCAATATTATGTTCCAAAGACTTATGAAGAAGCAATGGAGCATGATGAGTGGAGAGATTCTTTGGAGATGAAGTTGGAGCCATGATCAAGAATGATACTTGGTATAGTGAGCTTCTAAGGAAAAGCAGTCACTAGCCGCCTACTTTTCACCATCAAGTACAAGGCAAATGGACAACCAGAGAGGAAGACAAGACTAGTGGCAAGGGATACACTCAAGTCTATGGAAGACTACCTAGACACATTTGCACCAGTAGCTAAACTCCACACCATAAGGATCCTACTTTCGGTTGCTGTGAACTTGGAATGGAATTTATGGCGAGATGGATGTCAAAATGCCTTTCTTCAAGGAGCTAGAAGATGAGGTCTACATGAGACCACCACCTGGTATGGAGGACATGGTCAAGCCTGGAAATGTCCTAAGATTGAAAGCGCTATCTATGGATTAAAGCAATCACCAAGCCTGGTATCCTGAAGTTAAGTACAACCCTTAATGGAAAAGGGTTTGTTAAATCAGAACCTGATCACACACTCTTCACTCTCACCAGCAGCAAGGGATTGTGGCAGTTCTAATTTATGTAGATGATATCATCATCACGAGGAAATGACAAGGAAGGTATCATCTCAACTAAAGCTTTTCTTAAATCGCTTTTGATATTAAAGATTTGGGTGAGTTAAAGTACTTTCTAGGGATAGAAATATGCAGCTCTAAGAGGGCTCTTCTATCTCAAAGAAAGTACACACTATATCTTTGTGAGAATAAGAGATTTATAGCTAGTTTATTGCTGGAAAGTCGAAAGTACTTTGGAAACTTCGAGAACATGAAGAACAAGAGAGAGAGGAAGAGAGAGAGTGGATTTGAAATTGAGAGAGAAGGAGAATAATTCCTTAGATTAATTCATTACGGATGTTTACAATATATAGGCAACTTGCCTAACATAAAAGACAAGCAAAGTAAAATAATAAACAAGAGGACAACCTGCTTGGTGGAGAGATAGTGACAGTCACGAACAAATACAAATCTTATCACGAGAACATGTGATCTCCTTATTTAAATCCATTCAAACTCTTGCAGCTGGTCAACCAAACTAGCGTCTCTTTGGCTCATGAGGCATGTCTTTGGGGCATGAGTTACCTTCCTTGACTTGCAAGCTAGGTTACAATAGGAGAGTTATGTGAAGACTTCACTTCTCTCTTCAGGTGTGCTCATCTCTTCTTCATATCAACACTGCCTTATTTCTTCTTCATCTTAACATTCCCCCTCGAAGCTTGACTTTGGAACCAGTCAAGCTTGGAATCATCGAAGAACTTCCCTCATTAAAACCTTGATGTGCAAAACCAGGTGGGACAAAACACACCAAGGAAAAGAGTAGAAGTCTCCATGATAGGAAAGTCATTTAGATGTGAGTTCATGAGTCCAAACTTTGAATGGATGAACTCCAGGACTTTTTGCCTGCTGCCTTTGTGAAAATGTCAGCCAGCTGGTCTTCACTTCTAGTGTAGCAAGGTAGGATGATTTGGGTCTCCACTGCTTGTCTCACTTTGTGGCAATCCACTTCTATGTGTTTAGTCCTCTCATGGAACATACTGTTGGATGCTATATGAATGGCAGCCTGGTTGTCGCGAGTGCATGGTGATAGGAGTTGTAGTCTGCCCAGAGTCCCTTAAGGTTCACGATCCAAATGAGCTCACTAGTAAGCTTCCTCATTGCTCATGCTCGCCTCGGCACTTGAACATGATACTATCTTCTGCTTCTTGCTCTTCCAGTGACTAAGTTGCCTCGATAAAGGTGCGATTACCAGTGGTTGATCTCCTATCAACCACATCTCCTGATCTGCATCACAATATCCGGTGATCTCGGTGCTTCCATTGCATCCCATCCAAACTCCTTGACCTGGTGCTTCTCTTAGATATCTCAAGATCCTTTCCACAATGTTCAGTGATGTATCTTGGGTTTTGCATGTGTTGACTGACTTGATTAGCTGCAAAACACACATCTGATGCGGTGATGGTGAGGTAGATCAGCTTCCCAACCATTCTTCATAGTGTTTGACATCTCCATAGGGTTTGTCTTCAACTCCCCCTCACGTAATACTTTATAGCCATCTTCAGTGGAGTCTTTGCTACTCTTGCTCCAAGATGTGGCAGCGGGACAATCAAACAAAAGAACAACACAAGCGAGGCCAATGAAACCAGTCGACAAGGTTCGGAAGGCAG